>JAULKM010057465.1:0-12472 GCA_032355605.1 Rubia tinctorum
ATCATGGGTCACCCCTACATAGTACCAATTGGTTTTATGATAGTAGCCCATGATTCTAATATAGACATTTGAAAGTAACCGACTGTAAGAATATGAAAATTTCTCCAGTAGAGTTGCAGCTACTATCATCTTATCACTATGTAGTTCATCCATGAAGGATTGCGAGCACTTGAGTGCACCACTCTGCAGTGTCATCCTACGTCGTGCGCCACTCGAGAGGGTGGAGATCTTTTGCAACCCTGAATCGTGGCCTAAGGATCTACACCACCTAAGCAGCCTGGAACAACTATCTATATGAGTAGTTCTATCATGGGGATCAGGATGTGTATGAAGAAGTTGATTGTTTGTCGTGGCCCTTGACCCATTCTACCTCTCTTACCCATCTTCAGTTGTGGGGATATGGATTTCCCAGAGTCACATTCCTTCCTTGTCAAATCCAGCATCTTACAACACCGAAACATTTTGAGATACCTGATTTTGACTGATTGGAGTGCATTCCGAATTGGTTGGGTAACCTTGAACGACTTCAAAGTATGACTCTAGACTACTGCTTAAACTTGAATCAATTACCATCGGTGGAAGCATTCCAGTGCCTTGCAAACTTAAGGGATCTACGTATACAGTGTTGTCCTCTTCTACAAGAGAGATGCAAGCAAGGAATTGGCTCAGAGTAGCCCAAAATTGCCCATATTCCCAAGTTGAAGGTACGTATCAACTGCCTCACTATCTTATTTTTCTGAATTTATTGAATCTTACTTTTATAACTCAATCTTCCTCACCTCCCCTGCAGATTGTATGAATAGTTGCGCGTGCATTATTCCTCCTTCTGGACTCAACTCCTCTTCACCCAAATTTTTTCGGTGCACATAACATCCTAAATCATTTCCCAACCTTCATAACATGGATACTGCAAGTACGATCGATGTAGGAAACTTGTGGGCTTCCATTTCTCTATCTATTTGTTATCCAAATAATAGGTTTTCAATATCTAATCCGTCAATTCTAGCAGGTTATTCGAAACAATCCAACTTCATCAATTATTCTCTGCAACGATGATTTCGATGTGCACACTCGACGCTTCAAACAAGCTGAGAGGTATTTTAAAATTTCCTTCACGCTATCTAACCCTTTGTCGAGATGTGTTAATGGTAATTCACTCTCTTTCTGCCTGTTTAATAGTGGACATAATGCAGTATTTAGGTTGATGGCATGATGGTTAAGGCCCGGACTTGGGTCATTGCTGGTCTAAAAGCAAGGTATTGTTCGTTTTTATTTTTGTTCGTTTGTGTGTATGAATGAAAATCCAGGATCGTTCAGGCCTTAACATGGTAATCGTGCTAGTTGGAAACAAGGCTGAGCAGTACCTTTGTTCATGGAAACTTCAACTCTTGAGCGAACCAATGTTGAGAATGCCTTCACAGACTTGTTGGCACCAGTCTACTATCGAAATTCTGTCAAATACTCGGAATTTATGTGTGGTATATGGCCTTATGGGTGTTTTCATTTATTTTTTGTGTAACAATTAAGCATTCATTGGTTGCTCCTCTACCCAGAAACAAGCAAGCATGTATTCCTCCTTCTGAATCTCAGCTTCTGATTTTTTGTTGGTGCAGATAACATCCTTATTTGTTTCCCAACATTAATATTGTAAGTATGACCGATATAGAGAATTTACGGGCCTCTATTCTATTTGCTATTATATTGAAATAATAGGTTTTCAATTGCTAATATGTCATTTCTATCAAGTTATTCCAACTTCACCAATAATTTCTTGCAAAGATGATTTTGATGTGAAGATTCGACGCTTCAAACCGGTTGAGAGTTATTTTAGTGTTCCATTCTTAGCATGGTGATTAATATTTCTCTAGGAAAGTATCTGTAGTTCTCTTTCTTTTGCTATTGATCTATGTCATCATATGCTGTATACACTTTTCACCACAAAAATTGGCATTTTAATGTGATGAATTAAACAAAAGTATTGGCCTATTCACTGCCTTCATGTTTAAAATCGTTTTGGAATTATATTGTGAAATACTTACAGGGCTTTGATCACTCTTCCTTGGTGCAGCATTCTGAATATATGAAAGTAATCCCAGCAGGTGCCACCTCCTGTTCTGTATACGTATATCAAGTTATTTATAAGGTACATGCCCTTTTGTTTGCTCTAAAAATGAAGCCACATTCCACGCGCAACGGCTTGACTCTAAAGTTTTTACTTGTATCAGTATTCCATATGGAGTTTGACATGATTATTGAGACAATTTCCTATCATCGCCATCGCCGATGTTTGGTTCATTGAAGCATTGAATTCTGAAGTTTCCAAATTGAACTCATGGTTTCTCCTTCACTGGGAGTGGTTTATTTTTGCTTCTTATGCTGAAAGGGCAGCATTTGGAGATTCCGGATGTTCGAAGCATGACTTGGGTGTGCATTGCATTGGCATGGCCTTCGAGTAAGTTTTTGCAGTTTCATGATGTAGTAGTTGTCTTACAAGCTTCTTCTTTAAATCTTTGGATCCGTCACACGTGTTTTGGTTTGCTATCGTTGTACTCTATTTGAAAGCCACACGCAATTTTGCTGTTGATGTGAACGTACCTAGTATGAAATTATTTTTTTGATTAACTTTTCTTCAAAACAAATTTCTAAAGATGTACCAACTTTTTAAAGATAAATCTTGCAAGGTAAGTGGGATATTTTAAAGGTATGTGGTTGCATACTAAAACATGATGACAAGGTGAGTGTGGGTCTTTTACTGTTTCAGTATTTTGATTTTATATATCAATAAAATTGAAGTATGTGATTGTTTATAGATATGTCATAAGGTTTCGTTGTTTTGACTCGAGGTTTTGCAATTTTCTAATATTTTTCATTTAAGGTTTCATGAAATTTAAAGGGTACGGCAGTTCTAAAAAAGATGATGATGCTTATGCTTTGCTGGGTTTGAATTGATGTTTCACTATTTTAAAATGATGCTTCAGGTATAATTATCATTTGACCTATGCTTATTTGTTAATGAAGGACTAGTTTAAAAAGTCAGTGGATCATGCTGTAAAACCTGTACGATCATTCCTTGTTCATCTCCAATGCTTCATCACTCATCTAAGTTTTGCATCTTCCAAATGGCGATTCTTTTGGTGAATGAAGTTCTTAGTTCTCCTGAGTTTCTTGTAAAGCACAGATGCAAATGATCTTCGCCTAATATTTTATAGACAGATGCAGCGTCATCACGTTGCTGAAGATAACTGATGTTCGGGTCCTATTTTTTCACCAAATGAAAAATTCTATTTATTCTTTGTCAATGGTCGTGGTGGATGTTTTTTATTATGAATTTTAGTTTGTAAACATGTTAAATGAAACTGGTTATTTTCCTCAGCAGCAAGTTCTTTCACATTCCTTCATTTTCAACTTTTGCTCCTGATGAATCATAGTTGTTCTATGAACTGTGATTTCTTACCTCTACTAGTGTACTACTTTTCTTCGAGTACTGAACATATTTGTGTAATAGTGCAAGTTTTCACATTTGGTCCAGAGTTACTTTTCTCTTCAACTGTAAAAAAGAAGAACGATTGAGTTTAAGATTCCTATATCCATATATTAAGCATTGTGTTGTACGTGAGTACTACTGATTTTAATGATATATTTATGACTAAATATGTGGGCAGAGAGGAACTTGGAAAATTTAGACCAAGTATGTAGGCACCAGTTCACTATACGGGTGCTTGTTTGATCATAGCTGGTGCATATGGTTACTGTGTGTAGCCCTCTAAGGATGCTTAAAATTTGAAACAAAAAATTGCAAGCACAAATAGAAACCTTAAAGAATAGAGCAAGTGATGTGTTCCTAGCACCGCTTGATTTGGTGTAGCGCCTAAAATTTGAAAAACTACACTTCAATACAAAAAAACAAATCCATAAATAAGAGACAACCAACCTTTCATGTCAGGTCCACATATTTCAACACAACACCATTTGTTTCTAACAATTAACACGTCAAAAAAAAGAAGATAGTACACTACTGGAAAACGGGTATTTAGAAACCGGTACATTGTTTGAGGGTACATGAACCGGTGGTAAAAATATGTAAGGCACTGTATTCTAGATCCGTGCTTTTACTTAGAATAAGTTATTTGACTTAACTCACGGGATCCAAAAATGATTTTAAAAAACCACTCAAGGCAGCTTTAAGCAGCTGGTTTTCCAAAAACAGGCACCTGTTTATTAAAATTCAGCACAGGTTCTTGAACCGGTGTTGTGTACTTAGAATAAAAAAATTTCAGTTTGCTCCCGGGTTGGCAAACTGCTCTGGAGAAATAATTTAAAGCTGCAGCGGGCAGAGCTGCCTTTGTCTATGTTGGCACCGGTATTTTATTTTCACCACCAATTTTTAACTTGTGCTGTGAATGAATCTAAAAAAATTGCATTTAAGCAGTCTAAAGCAGATGCTTTGCGGTCATATAAGTACTGGTTTTGATCTTAACAGCAGCATTTTTATTACCGGTGCTGTATACTTAGAAACTTTTTCTCAAGTTTGCTCTCGAGTTGGGAGAAATGGCCAAAATAATAATAATTCAAAGCATCTTTGAACAACTGCTTATTCTATTTTGGCACCGGTTTACGAGCTTCATACCGGTGCTAATTATTTAAAGTTTGAAATACATGTTGTACTGTCGTATTCCAATCCCATTTTCGGTCTTCCATTTATAATTTTTAGAGAGGAAATCTAACCAATCTTCCCCATCAGTTCATAATCCAAAGGAATAAGGTGGGTTCTTTTTCAAACATTGCTCTTCATTCTACAAATATTATTTATCATGGGCCCAATTAATGGTTTTGGAAAAAAAGTTGGTTCACTTAGCTCTCTAATAACTACTTTGTTCGATGTTGTAATCACGTACATAGCATTAATTTGTAATAACTATATGTATCTATGTTTTGGATTTTATTGGCTCCCATTGAGTGTTTCTTGATGTTCATGAAAACTAGTATTCTATAGGGGTTTTTTCATGCATGGAAGGTGTTTGTTGAAATGTCTGAGTGGACATTGTAGGATATAGCACCAACTCCACTAAAAATATCACGTAAAGCATCCCCTTCCGCTCCGGAAATGCAATCTAACATTCAACCGCAAGAGAAGAGGTTTGTCTTGGAGCAAGCAAAGTTAATTGCAGAAACATACAAATTAAGGGGACATTGGCCGAAGAGAGGAATCGAAGCAGCTCCACCATTTGAAGAAAATATTCGGGCACTTGGGTGGGAGAAATTGTGTGACGCGCTTCCAATGTTCAACCTCAGCATAGTGAATGAGTTCTATGCTAATTTTCGGTGTTCCGCAAAGTGGTATGAGGCGTTATGTCATGGGAAAATAGTTCCTGTGATCAATGAATCCATAAATGATTTGTATGGGTTGGAAACTGTCCCCTCCAAGCAGGATGAATTTATTAGATTCCAGTTCAAGACCGATGCGGGTTGGGATTTTGACAAAGCCACAGAATGGGAGATCTTGAGGACGGTAACTAGGCTGGGAACCGATGTTGATTCTCTTATGCAACCAGGTTGGACAAAAATTCCAAAGAAGCACCTTACGCCTGAGATGAATGGATGGTGCCACTTCGTAGCATCCGGAATTGACCCCGTCACAATGAACACTGAGGTTCACAGTATGAGAATGACATATCTACACGCCACTAAAAAGAAATTGCGATGGAATGTAGGTAGGTGGAAGATGAACGCTTTGAGACAGTGTGCAGAGAAATCAGGTTGTTACGGTTTCTGCAGCCTCATCTCCGAGTTGTGCACAAAACATGGTGTGCCTTACTATCCCCACGACATATATGGGCAACCAATGGGTAAGATTACATCAAACTCCTTCTTTAAAAATTCTCAGGACAGTGTGGGTCCTTCTTTGGAATCTAGAATCGCGGCGTTGGAGGTAGGTGTACAAAGTCTCCTGACGGAATCACAATATCAAAGGTCCTGGTGCGACCACATTGGTAAGATTTTTCAATACCAATTCCCGGACGCCATGAAAGCAGTTGGACCTTTCCCTACATTTCCAAGGCCAGGCGTTGGGCAGAGCGACAATGGGACCAGCTCAGAAGATGCACAACTGTTGGATGAAAAGGCCTTTGCTGGATATTATTCATGAATTTCGATCCTCATTGTCCTGATACTATGATTTTAATTTTCAAAAATTCTATGTTATTTTCCAGACGAAATATAATTAGTACCCACTACTTCGAGGATTATCATGTTTTTAAATTAAACTTATGGTGGTAAAAAACATAGATTTTTTGTTAATATTTACAAAAAAATCACAATTTAGTCTAGGACATTATTATACAATCAAAAAATTCCATTATAAAATTCCATTTACGAAACATTATAAAATTCCATTATTCCTTTATAATTTATACAATAAAAAATTCTATTATTTAGAATTCATTTATTTAGGATATAAAACAAGAATCAAGTGTTTCAAATCAATGCTTAATGTGAAACATAGTTTTGGGCAACACTGCAATTTCTGAAAAAGTTGAACTTGTTTTCTATGATAAATTTTGAGGATGTTCCATTTACCCAATCAAGTTATAATCGTGTAGTTATGATCATGAAATACTCAATTACACTATTCAATCGCCAATTTTGAGTTTCGCCAATTTCAAATTTTTTGAAGATACCTAAGTGCAAAAGACAAAAACTGTAATCGGAGGTCCAAATTCAATTCCGCTCGGATGCAATCGTACATTATCAGACCCAAATGTCAATTCCTAGAAAGAATTTAAAAAATGTCAATTATTTGGTGGAAATAACTAAAAAAGAAAAGTTCCCGCTTGAACTTCATGACTTCTAAGTTATCTACCATAAGATACTTTAAACGTAAGTTATCAAGAAAATAGTAATTTATCTACAATAATTTTTTGGTGAACTTCTATGTTTGAAATGGTTTAAAGATGAAGGTTGAAACTTATCACTTTAACTTGTGTGCTATGAAAATCTATTGTATGATGAAAACATAGTTAATTATCAATTTTTGCACAATTTTTTATTTATATATTACTAGGGTTATTGAAATTGCCCGACGCGATACGATCCGTTTTGACCGGACCCAAAATTGGTTGGGTTAATGTCTCATTTGGGTCAAGTGAGTCAATTCAATTTGGATTTGATTAAATTTTGACCCCAACCGATCTATTTTGACCCATTTGTATTTTGTCCTATTTTCATGAGAAAAAAATTATTTTTAAAAAAGTCACAAAAATAATTGGGAAAATTGTAAAAATGAGCCTACTAAATTGAGAAAGTGCAGATATAACCCTGTAAAATATGAAAGTTCAAAATTAATCCTATGTTTTTGTAAAATGGTGCTTTTGTACCAATTCTGCTCAATTTTGACGTTGACTAGAAAATGACCGCTTGTCATTGAGGTATTTCCTATTGTCGCCCAAGAGTTGGGCGGTGGAAGAAGACGAGCGGGTAGGGATTTTGAAGAAGTAGAGGAAATGGCCAAAGTTGTCTTTTCATATTTTATTTTTATTTTATAAACTCAAGGGTATTATGGTTTTTTCATCAATTTTCGACCAATTTGGCTGTTGACATTTTGGTCAACAAAGTTCAGGGTTATTTTTACACTTTTAGATTTTACAAGGCCAGTTCTGCACTTTCGTCCAATACATAGGGTTAAAAACGTACTTTTCTCAAAATAATTAGTTTAATTCAGCATATCCACTATTAATTTACTACATGAACAATTTTAACATTCTTGAAAAAAAATATATTTATAAAAATAAAAATATAATTTTATTTATTATTTAAATATTAATATATTTGAAAAGTATTCAATTTATTGAATAAATTATTTAAAAAATTAGTGTGATTTGGGTCCATGTTGTGACTCGACCCGAGCCAAAATATGGGAATTTTGACCCGACCCGGCCCGTTTGACCCTAAATTTTTGGTTGATTTGGGCTGGGACAGCTAACCCACCCCGACCCGCGGGTCAGCATGATCAGCCCTACATATCATCCCTGTCCGAACATTTTAGTGTGCCTAAGCAAAGCGTAAAAATAATTTTTTTTCATGATAAAAATTGTTAGATTAAATTTCTTTTTAAAATATAACTTTTAAAGTTGGATTATAATTATTTATATGTTGAAATTCATTTACTCCCTTCTGTCTCAGTCCTTTCAGCACAATTTTTTTTCGAAATTTTGGTTTCCCAACCCTTTTTGCACACTTTTCATATTCAGAAATTTTCTACATGGTAAAAGGCAAAATTAACCCCCAAATAACTAAAAATTACTCCTAAACCTAACCTACCCACCTGCACCTACCCTCCCCATCTCTCACACAACCCTTCCCCTCTCCTCCATCTTCCTCCGCCCAGTCCAATCTCTTCAACGACATATTTTCTACGGCGGCCTAAATAACTCGGGGCGTCCAGGACCCCAGGCGGGGCAAGCTCCTCCAGGTTCTTCGATCATCCGCGTCACTGGTGACCACCACTCCCCCCTCCATACTTCTCCCAGCTCATCCAGATCCTCCGCTCCTGCGCATCACCAGCAAACACCACTCCTCGCTCCTCCGCCACTCCCCGCTACTTCACCTCTCCCCGCTCCTCCATTGCTCATCCGCTTCTCCAGGTTATCGGAATCGTGCGACGACCATCACTCCCCGCTCCCCAGTTCACCGCTCATCGCTCCTTCGCTCACTGCTCCACGCTCCTCTGCTTCCCACACCGCCACTCATTGCTCCTTTGGAAGAGACCAAATTTGGAAGTGGTTCGGTGGCTTAGGCTCTCACCGTACGGGTGGGCTGAAAAATAGAGCTGGTGGATAGGGGTGGTGTGGCCTAGTATTGCTAGTGACGGGTGGTGGTGTTAGGTGGGTTGAAGAACTTGGCGGCGATTGTTGTTGAGGGCAGAGGAAGGCAAGTGGTTGTAGGTGGGGGTAGTTTAGACTTTTCACAGACATTAAAAAAAATCTCAACCCTTTATCTCTGTAGAAAGGGCTGTGACAGAGGGAATAAAAGATTTATGAATATAGGAGTCTCATAGCTATAATTAATAATAAATATCAAATTATCCTATTAGTTATATTAAATATAAAAGAAAGTCTCACTAAATATGGCTTATCCATAAGTTTATGGATAAGTCCCCTGAATTTTAGTTTAAAAGTTGTATTTAAAAAAAATGTATTTTATATGTTAATAAAAATAATAATGTGTAATTGAATGTGAAAATATAGAATAATATAATATAAAAAATACGTTTCAAACTGTTTAAATTTAGTATTTGATTTAACAAATGCAGGGTATAAGTGAAAAAAATACAATGGACTGTCTATAACTTAAGGATAGGCCACTCATTAGAAGACCACCTCTAAATATAAAATGATCTTATCTAACAGTTGATCGGTTTTAAAATAAGACTTTGGTATATTCATATAATTTTTTAAATAATTTTAATAAATATAAAAATAAAATTTATTCACCAAGTGTTAATACATAAAAATGTTTAGGTAAAATGAAAATATAACTAATTTTTTTTCCAAAAATGATCAAGAGCGATTTTTACAACCTCTCTTGTCCTTGATGGCCTCAAAGGATTTTTATTTGGTAAAATGTTGTATAAAACCATTCATATTGATATCAAGGAATAATATGTAATATAATAAAATTTAGTTAGGGATGAGTTCCAAATAGAATTTATTTAAAATTTGGGGTATAATGAGGGACCTGGGTGCAAATGTCATTTTTGGAGGGGTGTTGGGTATAAATAATTGAAAAATTAATAGTTTCGCGTCATTAGAATATTGGGGGTCGAGAACCCGGGCTGGAAAATTTGTAGGTCAATTTTTCTTCCCATTTTCGCGCAATGTGCACATTTTTACTACCAGATTTATATTTCATTTTTGGTACTTGATGTTTCAATCAAATCTAGTGATGTTTTTTCAAAAAATCAAAACACTAACATCGTGGGTGTTAAAGTTAATTTTTTTATCGTTTAAGGTAAATTTGTGTTTATATGTTAAAATTTTACACTTCATACATTTTGACAGTTGATATTGATATTTTATTATCTTAATTTTTAATCCATATACTCATTTTGATTGATGTGTTAATTTTTTATTGTGCCGTTAAAAAAATTAATTTATGGACTTGAGTATCATGTAGGAATTGTCTGTCAATGCATGTTTTTCCGGCGACCCTTTTAAAATCTGCTATCCAAAGATTTAGTGACTGAAAGGAGAAATCCAAGTCAAAGTCGTTAAAACAACTGACTAATGGCAATCCCGTTATTTCCGAGGATTTAAATCAGATCTATAGACTTTGGTTCTTAGGCTTATCTTTTTGGAATCGAGTTAGAGACAATTCTATGGAAAAATATTTTTGATAATTAAAATGATTGATTTTAGTCTTTTAGTTTAGGGAAAAGGTCGGACGAGTTAAATAGAGACAGACCAAATTTTTAGTTGGGGAGTTTTTTTTTGATTGCGTGAATATTTGATCAGAAGTGTGTATGGACTATTTTGCGTGCGTTTCATCTTATGTTTCACTGTGGCTGGTTATGGTTGGTAGTCTCGGGTCGATATTATCATACAGCTACAGTGACAACCACTTAATTATCATTTGTGTACCCCTCTCATTATCAATTAGGCCTTTGTTTAAAATATAATATTGTCTAGTGCATTCCTATATCTTTCTCATTGTCATTGATGTTTTAGAGTAGAATTATAATATTAGTTAGCGCATCTATGTAAATGGGTTTATCCCATAACATGATCTTTTGTAATCGTATATTATGGAAGATTGAGATTTATAGAAAAGGGATAGGAGGCCTAAAAACGCTCTTACTAGTGACTGTTTATTTTTAAAAAGAAAGTTGAAGTATTAAATAGTTATTTTTTACTTCAAAAGAAAAGGTTCATACTAAGAGAAAAGGCTATGTATATTATAAAATTCATATAACATCATGCATAACTTCATCAATTCTCCTTCTCTTTTGAACACAGAGATGAATTTGTGTAGTACACATGTCGTATTTTCATACTTCTATAATTTTAGGGGTATTTTTGTGTTTGTGGCTATCGTGATTCGTGTCATTTTGTTCCGTACTATCAGAATAAAAGTCAACCTATAGTCCATCCACGTGCTTTATACTTTTCGTGCCAGGTCATGCTCGTTCAATGTGTTGAATCGTGTCGTGCTTAACTATCATATCGGTGAACTAAATTTAGTCCTTTGTCCAATGACTTTTGAATATAAATATAAATTTAAGTATATATACAAGAAATATAAATAAATTTACTCAAATGAGATATTTTAATATAAAATATTGTAAATTGGAATTGTTATAAAAATAATACTCCCTCCGTTCCAGAGAAAATGACTCATTTATTTTTTCATGGTTTTGAATGAACATGTTGACCAACAATATCTCTAGCTACACACCAATTCTTCATATATAAAAAATTATGTTTAGAAAATAGATGTTAAGGCGAATTTAACAATATCTCCCCGAATATTTTTATTTTATATATTTAATATATAAATAGGGTCAAAATTTGCAAAATTTGATTTGGAATAAGTAAATAAGTCATTTTCTATGGGACGGAGGGAGTATAATTTATAATTTATAGTTATTTTATTCATTTATCAGTATTCAGTATGCTGTTCAGTTAATTTAGTTTAACAAATTGTATGTTAAAATGTAAGATTACAATTTTAAGACAATTTCAACTT
Source organism: Rubia tinctorum (assembly GCA_032355605.1). NCBI lineage: Eukaryota > Viridiplantae > Streptophyta > Magnoliopsida > Gentianales > Rubiaceae > Rubia > Rubia tinctorum. The sequence goes on from JAULKM010057465.1 coordinate 11,740, forward strand.
ACAATTCTTTACATTATGTCACAACATACGATCATACTTAATGAATTACATATATTGATGAATGATTTATTTAATTCATTTTTAAAATATAGCTAATTTATTGTTATTATATAATTAAACAATCAAACACAAGACTAATGTGATGAGTTGCATTTATGGTTAACGAAGTGAACTAAAGATTAAAAAGTCTCAGCCTCAAGCCCTACTAACCTCATATATTTATTAATATAATCTCATGCACTTTTGGGGATTTTGGGCCTGCCCAGCAGCAGTTGAACCATGCCATGCTAAAGTTTAAAAAATTGCCCAGAATAGAGACGAGGCTCGACACGTGGCTCGGGCCTAAAGCGTACCATGACCGTCCGTACTTTATATCGGGCCGTTTGTTGGCCGTTCTACCCAATTGCCAACTCCAAGATCACACAAAAAAAATCCTAACAAAGTTTTTTGAGTTAAGTGTCCATATAACCCTATGTTTTGGTCGAAAGTGTCAATATGACTCTGTAAAATCTAAAAGTGCGATTATAACCCTTTTATTTGCTTGAAAGTGCTAATATAACCCTGACAACATGAATTTGGTCGGAATTATGTGAATTTACCATTATACCTCTCTTTAAAAAACTAAAATTTCAGAAAATATGTAAAGGACCATTTTTCCCTCATCATTTTTTATTTATTCATTTAGACCCAGAATTTGTGAAAATATTCTGAAATTTGATAATTCACATATATG
>JAULKM010057475.1:0-12471 GCA_032355605.1 Rubia tinctorum
TGTGTGTCTTGCATTTATTTACTTTACATACTTGGTTAGGTTAACCTACGTTGGAACATAGGCTTAACGGTTAAATCCACTAAAACGGTAAAACCAGTTTTTCAGGCATGTTTCCTCATGTTATCCTAAATATTTGTGTCTAACCATTGGCCTCAAATGAGTTGCGAAAAACTATGGCACCGAGTGAAAATAATGAACAATAATAAGCTAGCTCCCAAACAAGACTTAAGGGAAGAAACGTGAAAGAACTACAACTGCACAATAATTTATTTCATGGTAAAGAGATTCGGTTTACAAGTTATACAACGGCCAGCATGGCTTACAAATACACCATGAAAAAGGCTATTTCCTTTCTACTACTTGGGGTTCTACGCCCTCTACAGATTCAGGCTTAATGGCACAACCTATAGGCTATAGCCCTTAAAAAATCTTCCTCTTCGTCCGCGTCCTCCTCGTTTGGGTTTACACCCTCTCGGTCTTGGCCGGTACCCGAAGCGTTCCCTCCACTAGCGTTTCTCTTCGATGTCCGGAGCAGGGGAGGTACAAGAGGATCCTCCTCCTCGCGGAAGGTTCTTTGTTAGGAATCACACTCCCTCGGCCTCCACCCGTGCCATTGGCATTCCCTTGACTTGAACCTTTGGCCACATTCCCTCGGCCTTGGCCCGTACCAGGGGCACTCTCATGACTGGAGCCTCTCTGAACTTAAAACAACCCCTTGACTAGGACCACTTGGTGAGGCTGCAGAAGAGACAGCACCTCGCCCTCCTCGACTAGTCCTTCTCGAAGAGGTTCGACACAATGAGGGCACCAGAGGCTCAAGGGAATTCGAAGGGCCTGGAGCATTGCTCCTTTGAGGGCTCGAAACCCCTGCGTTTCGAACCCTGGAAGTAGAACCTCCCCGGGACCCTGCGTTTCGAGCATTGCTCCTTTAAGAGCTAAAATATGGTTGGCCCAGATTGCTGATATGCAGGATCGAGACAAAGCAGAAAAAGCAAAGATCAGTTCAGTTCAGTTCAGTGGAAATGTCCTCTGAACTACTAGTATAAACTTAACACTGATGGCTCTGTATTGAGAAATGGTGATGCAGACATATGCATTATTTTCAGAGGCATGAGAGAAAATTTGGGAGCAGCAGCAAAACACATCAGAAGAAACTCAAAATATAATCAAAACTGAAGCAACTACTTTACAGCTTGGGCTTGAAGTTGCATACCATAATCAAATAAAAAATCTGGAAATTGAGTGTGATTCTCAACTACAGTTAGGATCATCCACAAAAAGATTTCAGTCCCTTGGTGCTGCATTCCTTAACTGAGAGGGATATGGAGAAGACCGGAGATATGCAGTTCACATTGATGCACACATACAGATTCAACAGCTCCGAAACGGTAAACAAATTCTTCTCTTCTGCAATTCTCTCGAAGGAAATACAAGATCAAATGATGACAAGTCCTTTCCGTACATTAGACATGTATTGTCTATTGGTTGTAGTATATGACTCATGTTTTTGCTTTTGGCCATGAACAATTTGTCTGATGTAATCAAATCATGCTGTTTTAGGGCTAAACGTTTTAGCTTCTTTGTTTATTTCCACAATTAGGGAATCGATGTTTGGATAGAACTACAACTTTTGGAATTTTGGAAAGTTCTTTCTTATCCAAGTACATCACTTTAAATTTTAAAATCACAGGTCAATACACTGTTTTTTAATTATAATTTTAAAGGTGTGTATTTTTTATTTATGTTCCAAAAGCATAAAAAATTTGCGAAAATTGGATACCTACCAGTTAAAACGAAATGGTACTAAAAAACATTCAATCGAAAAGTACAGTTTGGGATATAATTTTTTTAAAAAAAAAATTGAGTATTTTCAAGGATAACTTTGTAAAATATGATACTATGAAACTGTGAGTTTTAGTTGAAATGATCGCTCCCTCGTTCCCACTTCAAACTGTAATTGAACTATTCACTTTGTCAATACTTCTTAATTTTGACCATAAAATTGAATTAGTGTACAAGTACAAGTACTATTGAATGAAACCTTGTTAGATTCTTTATACATATATTTTTAAAATATCAACTTTTCTCAACGTTTAATCATCATTAATAAAAGATAGTTAGGATCAAACATGTTTTGAATACACGGGTGATCTCCAAAGTGTGCAACTTGAGACGGTACAGGGGAATTACCATTCCAGACCTCTACTCTCTCTCTCTCTTATCTTCTGGATCGAGAACAAATAATCTGGAGCGGGCGCAATTGATCTTCTCTGATATGAAAGTGACTTAGTACACAGTTTGCTCGTAGTTTGAAATGGGACCAGAACATAATTTCATCAAGAACATGTTTTTTAAAAAAAAGAAAGAAATCGAGATTAGTTTAAAGATTGGACAGTTGCTCCACATTCATTGGATAGACTTCATTTCTGGAGTTGGACGAAAAAGCCTTGTTGGCGATAATGGCGTTCACAGCTTCTGTGGGATGCAGCCCATCAAAAAACACTTTGGTTTGTCGATCGGAACAGATTGGTCCGCCTCTCCGGCACAGAGTTCCTGTGCCACCTTCCTCTATCGATTGCACCTGGCAGCAAGGATTCCTAGCATCCATGAAACCTGCAATACGAATTTTCTATTAAAGTTGGATGAATTTACTCGACTCTGTCTTAGTCTTCTGTGCAAGCATACAATTCAATGATTTGGCAGAATAAAGAGAGAGGCTCGTGTCTTTCCATAAAATTACGTACGGTTCACAGTGACTTTTATTTATTGTAAATTTTTTATAAATCTTAAATATTACTATATTTTACAAGTTAAAACAAAGTAATAATATGTCAAAAATATATAATATAAAAAATATTTTTTAATCTAGCACATAATTTAACAAATGAAATATATAAGGTAAAAAATAAGTGATCTGCCCATAAACATATGGATAGGCTCGCCCTTATGATACCCACTCAAATAAAAATATAGGGGGCGCCTTTGACATATCTAATTCGTGCGGCTAACTTAAGAAGTATTAGAAGGAAAATTCAAGAATTTTTTAGGATTTAGTCTGACTCCAAATGATTCTGGAAAGACGCCAAGGCAACTCGTCACACAATCTTAGAGAAACGAGAGAGGGGAAATGGACGAACTTTGTACTTTGTGTAGTTAAGGCGTCGGATTATGTATTAGTCATGAAACAGATTAACTTGATGCAAGATATATTTTCGTTAACCAATTAGTAATCTCTCTCCTAATTCAAACTGCAATTAAATTATTTATTTAGTCAAAAATTCTCAGCGTTGACCCCAAAATTGAATAGGTGTATAAGTATAGTTGATGTTGTTTGTGTTGTAAAAATATATAAATTTATAAATGTGAAAAATATATCATGAGATACTGCTACATTCATCGTAACACATATTTTTATAATATTCAATTTTCACAATTTATTTTTAAACATAATTTAAGATATTAAAATTATAAAATCATCATTGAATAGTGACAAAAGAGGAAGTAAGACAATAAAAGAGGGACGGAGGGAGTAGGTTAACTCTTAACTTCTCTCTCTAATTTTCTTGAGACAAAGTATCGTGGAAAGACGGGTTCTATTAGAATTATACAAATATATGAGATTTTAATTATAATATTAAAAATATATTATGTTACGTATAATAGTTATAACTTTATAACCCGATTAATGCAGCTCAATTTTTTTATCTTGATTTCTTTTAATTTACGGTTTGATCTTTGGTCCTTCCATGACTGGAAAGATCGTAAAGACAGACTCTTTTCTTGATTTCATTTTCAAAAATAATAAAAGAAAATCAATCATATCTCTTTTTTAAACTGTAATTATAGTTCTATTTGGCAGAGGTTTATTTAATCTGATTTATTTAAAAGTAAGGGAGCCCAACTTCTAATATTGCTTTCAAAATAAACTGTTTTTAACATTTACTTTTTCTCAGTCTAGTCAACTGTAATCTTAATAATTAATTGAATGACTCGTTTTTTTTTTACTTACAACGAAGTCATTTTCTTCTATGTCACCCCATTTAATTCATTTTCTCTACGGGTCTCATTTTTAAGCTTAAAACGGACCTCTAAATTTCTTCCAAATTTCAACAGAAGACAGAGAGCATTCAATCTCATTGAGAAATGGTTGATGATTTGTGTGCAGGCGGTGCCGTTGTTCATATCGGAGATCGCTCCGGCGAAGTACCGCGGCGGTCTGAACATATGCTTCCAGATGCTAATCACTGTCGGCATTCTCTGCGCAAACATAGTCAACTACTTCACCTCCAAAATCTACCCCGACGGCTGGCGCTACTCCCTCGGCGGCGCCGCCGTGCCCGCCGTCTTCCTCGGGCTGGGCTCGCTGATCATCGTCGAAACTCCGACGAGCCTCATCGAGCGCAACCGCCCCGTGGAGGGCCTCCACGCGTTGAGGAGAATCCGCGGCGTTTACGAAGTCGAGAAAGAGTTCCGGGAAATAGTACACGCCACGGAGGTGGCGAAGAAGGTAGCTATGCTTTATTAGTAATTTAAACTTTTTGATTATATTTGGGGTGGCAAAATAGATGTATGAGTAATTGAAAAATATAGATCGGACGAGTGTGGTGATTGAAAAATATGGATTGAAAAAGTTGGATTGGCGGGTTTACTGCATTTACCTATATAAGTAGAAATTAACGGGTTTGGTCATATGTTTTAATATATATATACTCATACCAATATATATATACTCATATGGTATGGGCTAATATATGAGTAGAACCTGCAGATTTATCCATATATAAGGGGTGAAGTCCGGATTTTACCCATATGGATTGATATGAGTTCATAGATGAATCGAAACAATTTACCCAGTTTCAATCCATGACCGGAATGACTCATAAAATGGATCGAAATGTATCATATATTTTTTAAATACCCATACTACTCAATTCATATTCAATAATTTCGGTCATTTGACCCTTAATTGTATGCATGAATGGTTAATTTGCTGGTTTACATTTAATTAATTAATTTTTGCATGATGTTATTTCCACAGGTGAAAAGCCCGTTCAGGAACTTGATGAAACGGCACAGTATTCCTCAGTTGTTCTGTGGGACGATTCTTCAGATTTTCCAGCAGTTTACTGGGATCAATGTCATCATGTTTTATGCTCCGGTGCTGTTTCAGACAATGGGCCTCGGAAGTGATGCGTCGCTTCTGTCGGCTGTGGTCACCGGGTCGATCAACTCAGCGGCGACGTTGGTGGCCATTTTCGGGGTTGATAAAGTTGGAAGAAGGTTTTTGCTCATTGAAGCTGCTGTTCAGATGCTTATTGCCCAGGTTAGCATAATAACACCTTTCTATGTTTTGGAGTATTATTGCATTTTTATATTGTTTCGAACACCGTCACACTTTTCAAAGTTTTCATCCATCTTCATATTGCATTCAATTTTAATATATAACTGAAAACAAACACTTGCTCATGATTGCTTTAAGTAATACAATTGAAAACGAACAATTGCTTAATTCACACAGTTTTGACATTTACATTGCGCTTTTGTGTATTTTGGTTATGAGCACACTTATCAATCATTTTGAAGTTTTCATGTATTTAGGTTATGAGCACCCTTAACATTCATTTTAAACCTTTCTAAACTTGTGTGTCCGCTACACACCTACATGAAATCAGGAGGTAATCGATGCAACCTTATCAAAGGATTGTCGTTGCAATCTAGCACATCACAATTCACAAGATTTACCAGCATATCACTTATTTAGTCTGTTTTCCTAATATAGTTGCACTTTTTTACGGTAAAAAAAGAATCATTTTCATTCCCTTATCAGTCGTTTTATTCTTTCACTCAATTCCTCACTTTACACGTTTTAACTTGCATTAAAAAATAGATACAATGCATAAAGTAACACGTTTTAACTTGCATATATGTTTTTTCACTCTTGTTTTTTTAACACTATTCTCCATCAAAATTTGATCACATATTTGAATACATATATGAACAACAATATTATCGTATATGATATTGTTCAATTCGTCGTAACAAGTAGTTTCTAAATATTAAATGTTTTTAAATTTTTTGTTACTATACATACGTAAAAATATTAACGGTCAAACACAGTTCTTGAACATCGTGATATTTCTCTCTCCGCAGAAATAGTTGGGACGGAGGGAGTAATGAGCCATTGTGGCATCGTGTATTATTCTTCTTCTTTAGATGAAAAGCGATTCTGATTCTATGTACTTCGATCATTCATTCATTGAACTTATTTGAATTTTATTTTTCGCAGTTGGCCACAGGATACATCTTAATGAAGTACTTGCACGCAACAAACGAAATCCCCAAACACTTCGCATACATAGTAGTCTTCTTAATATGCTTCTTTGTGTCTGGATTCGCCTGGTCTTGGGGGCCCCTAGGATGGCTGATCCCCAGTGAGATCTACCCGTTGGAGACTCGAAGCGCGGGCTTCTTCTTCGCAGTGAGCATGAATATGATCTGCACTTTCATCATCGCGCAGGCGTTTCTGACAATGCTCTGCCACATGAAGGCAGCCATATTCTTCTTCTTCGCGATATGGATCGTTGTGATGGGCAGTTTCGCGATGTTCCTGCTCCCGGAGACCAAGGGGATCCCGATCGATGAGATGAATGAGAAGGCATGGAAGAAGCATTGGTACTGGAAGAGGTATTTCAAGAGTGATGCGGGTGATGTTGAGAAACCTGAAGTTGAGGAACATGATATATAGGGATGCATGTATTGTTTCGTTGAACTGTTTTGTTTGGTTATGGTTTTAGTCTGTAAAACAGGCAGAGAAATGGATGTTTGATCAATTTTGGATTTTATTCAGTTAGACCACATTCTTTTCAGTTTATGCATTTAAATTCAACATGATCATGAATTCATGTTGTTTAAATTAAATTCAGTTTAGTTTATTAAGAAGTGTACTCGAGATAATTTACTAGGGATAATTTCAGCTTTACAAATTAAATTAACACTGATGAATCTTTTCATCACCACCAATTGTTGGTGAGTGATAGAGTTATAATATCTTAAGTTAACGTATCAAATATATATTTGCACTTTCAAAATTTTAGGAATGTATACTAAAAGAACAACGTTTTTAATTAGGTGGACATATTGGTCTATTAATTCATGCACCGTCTTCAAGCTATGAGACTACAGTGGGGATCATCGACACGATCTCACAATGTCGGGTAATAGGTAATCCCCAGAAAGAACCATGTACCTCACTGTTATAGAGAGTTGAATTAACCACTTAACCAGACCAAATTCACAACAAATATTTCCAACTTTATTCCTATTGTTTTTGTGGTGAACAGATAGCTTTTATACCCATCTTTGAAAAGGTTCTAATGTCGGGATCTTATTTAGAACCTTTAAAAACCAATTCCTGAATTTTATTTGATCGAAATTCGAGAATTAGTTGCTACAACGGGCAACTTTCAAGATGAACAACATTTATAGTATCAACATAAACAACCACGCCATCAACACTAATAGCCGTGTGCAGTTTCAAACATCATCAACATCACCACCAAGAACCACCACCATATTTAAAACACAACAACATCAATTGAGAAATCGAACTTATCAATTTTTTATTTAAAAATCGTAGAAAGGGAGATTCAAAATCGATCTAACCTATTATCGACTAGAAAGTCATTTGCGTGATTTCTAGAGAGAAATAAAATTTTAGAATTCGAGCAGGTTGAGAGTATCATATCTTTGATGAAGAGTTGGAGTAAAAATGGAAAAATTAAAGAAAAATAAAATAGGGGATCGAAATCAAAATAGCATAGAAGATATTTTTGAAGGATATATTCCAGAGATTGGATTCCCAAAATTCACATCATTTTTGTCATCTATAAAAATTGAATAACTTTCTATTGTTTGAGAAAATTGTTCTGGTGTCAGAAGATTCGAAGAATAACGGTTCATTGAAAACCTCTATCAACCTGTCGCAATTAATGAGTCATTCTGCAAAGGTACCACAGAGCTCCACCTTCAATAAAAAAGGATCACCATCTAGCGACAATCATTTCACTTGGAAGATTCGAAGGACGACGATTGCACAAAAAATAGTGTCCACCTACCACCGCGTCAATCGTTTTGATATCAGAAATTCGAAGGATGACGACTGATCGAAAATCACCATCCACCTACCGCCATTAATGAGTCACCCCATAGTATCATTTCTATCCTATTATGAAGGGCTAAAAAGGAAATGAGATACATACAAATGTAACCCTATATATTTCAAGTAAGTGCACATATAACCCTAAGATATTTTTTAGTGCAAAAACAATCTTAACTACTCTACATAAGTGCAAATATAACCCTATAGACTATATTCTGGCATTGACTGATCATTTCGGTCATTGACCGATTGGAAATGACCAAAATACCCTTTTAAACTAATGCAAAAACTTGAAAGACCAAAATGCCCTTTATTCTGCAACCACCACCATTGCACCGCCACTCCACCTCCACCACCGCCACCCATTAGACCCGCCACCACACCAGCAGTTTCCTCCTCATCCACCTTCTCCACGTCATCCATTTCCAAATTCAAACCATCGTCCAAATCACCATCACCTTCTTCGTTAGTTTCTACCTCGTGTTTCAGTTCTTCATACTCATATCTCAAAGGAGGAGAAAGAGACCCATGAATCTTTTTCTTGTCTTTGGAATCTTTTCCACCCAAAGATTTAATCTGCAACCACCACATTAGCAACCACCACCATTGCACCGCCACTCCACCTCCACCACCGCCACCCATCAGACCCGTCACCACACCAGCAGATTCCTCCGCATCCACCTTCTCCACGTCATCCATTTCCAAATTCAAATCATCGTCCAAATCACCATCACCTTTTTCATTGGTTTCTACCTCGTGTTTCAGTTCTTCATCCTCATATCTTAAAGGAGGAGAAAGAGACCCATGAATCTTTTTCTTGCCTTTGGACTCTTTTCCACCCAAAGATTTAATCCTTTTTACCTTTACACCATCTTCCTCACCGCCATTTCTCTTAATTTCCTTTCTCTTCAACTCTAACCCAGATACGGGCTCAGAAATATCATCAGAGGTCTCCCTTCTATAAGTGACGGAGAAAGTATTGGGCAAAATTTTAGGAATACATACTAAAGGAACTGCGTTTTTAATTAGGCACGATCATCGACACGATCTCACAATGTTGGGTAACAGGTAATCCTTAGAAAGAATCAGAAATTTTTTTATGTAGGGGTTTTGTACGTGTGGAGGCGAGGGTCAAATGAAAATTCTACAAGTGTCAAATTTAAGTTACAAATTAATGAAGAGAAATTTTCTTTAATTTGTAACTTGAATTTGGCACTTGTGAATCACTCTGCCCTCACATCAACACGTACAAAATCCACACATAAAAAAATTGGACAAAGAACCACGTGCCTCATTGTTATAGAGAGTTAAATTAACCACTTAACCATACCAAATTCACAACAAATGTTTCTAACTTTATTCCGATTGTTTTGGTGGTGGACATAGCTTTTATAACCGTCTTTGAAAAAGGTTCTAATATTGAGATGTTATTTAGAACCTTTAAAAACCAACTCTCAAATTTTATTTGATCAAAATTAGAGTATTAGCTGCTACTACGGGTAACTTTCAACACGAAGAACATCTATAGTATCGACATAAACAACCACACTATCATCATGTGCAGTTTCAAACATCATCAACAACACCACCAAGAACCACCACCATCTTTAAAACACAACATAAATTGAGAAATTGAACTCATCAATTTTTTATTTAAAAATCGAAGAAAGAAAGATTCGAAATCGATCTAACCTATTGTTGACAGAAGGTCACCTGTGTGATTTTTGAAGTGCAATAAAATTGGAGAATTTGAGCCAATTGAGAGTATCATATCTTTGATGAAGAGTTGGAGAAAAAGATGGAAAAACTAAAGAAAAATAAAATAGGGGATCGAAATCAAAATAGTATGGGAGATATTTTTGTAAGGATAAATTTTAGAGATTGGATTCCCAAAATTCACGTCATTTTTGCCATCGATAAAATTGGACACCTGTCTATTGTTTGCGATTGTTCTGGTGTCAAAAGATTCGAAGAATGACTGTTCACTCAAAACCTTTATCCACCTGTCGCAATTAATGAGTCATCCTGCAAAAGTACCACATATCTCCACAATCGTAAAAAAAATGGACCACCATCCAGCGACAATCATTTTGATATTGGAAGATTCGAAGGACGGCGATTGCATGAAAAACAACGTCTACCTACCACCGCATCAATCGTTTAGATGTTGGAAATTTGAAGGATGACGACTGATCGAAAATCACCATCCACCTACCGCCTTTAATGAGTCATCCTATAGAACCATTTCTATCCTATTTCTATAAAAAAAAATCTAACAATTATGTGAGCATTATTCTTTTAAACGATTTAATGGCAATTCTCCCTAATAATGTACATCCACAATAATTAAAATACACAATGATTATTAGAAATACCATAAATATAACATCATAGGATATTATACAAGAATTTAAAGGTTAACGTGTGGAAAATAGAAAGACACTTAAAATAATTGGAAGTTTAATATATCTAGTCCATGAAACTTCCAATTTTCGCATCTACTTTTTTGTCGTTCTCTTTGACAAATTACTCAATAAAATATCACCCTTTCAGAATTTGGATAGACATCAAATTGTTGTTGTGGATGTCCCATGGCCATGTAAAGTCCCAACTCATAAATATATCAGCTCGTGGTAATAAAAACCACAGGGTGATAAAATTTGAAACAAAACAGCAAACATAATGTCTTATCTTACTATGATTATTATCTTATGGAATAACACTATTACACTAAATATCAACTATCCTTTCATTAATTTTATAACTTTTATAATTTCATCTAGTCTTATTTTATCCCGTCTAAAGTTTAGGCAGATGATATGATGCAATTATTAAATATTTTAATTGATATTAAGTTCAATTTAAAAGCTGCAAATAAATTAGGGAAATCATGTGAAATTTTGTGTTAGTTTTTACAAAAGGTGTTGATGTCATTGATGACTTTCTCTAGAAAGTGTGCAAATACAAGTGAGAAATCTCAAAATAGAAAATATGCAAATACAAATGTAAAGGAGGGAGTAATTAAGTTTCCTCATTACCATCACCATATGGGAAAACACCCTTTTGAAATGAGCAAATGTTCAAAATGTTACAAACTTTGGTAATTTAAGAGATAAGAGACTGAATAAAACTTTAAATTTTATAAAAAAAAGTATCACATAACAAATCTCATTATTAGATAATTGTACTTAAATCTTCGTCTTATCACAAAATTGGGTGATACCATCTCACCGAATCTTTATATTTAAAATATAAACAAAATGTTACTCCCTTTATTTTGTTGTGTATACATACTTACCGGAAGTGAATGTTGTTTTTTTACTGTGTTTGACACCCATTGATCACTTACCGAAAAAGGAAGGGAATAATTTTTATTTTTGCCATTTTATCCTCGTGATGCTTCAGAAGTTACATCACCAAACCCAATAGTTGTGCCCCCTGGGATTGAATTAGCACAATAGCCAACCGTTTTCCCCCATTTTTCTGACAAGCGATCACCTACTTTTTAAACTAAAAATCCAAAGGTATAATGATATATGTCCACAAACAACAAAAAAATGGAGTGGATAGTTTCAAATAAAATATATTATTTTCAATCAAAGTGGATACTTTTTTTTATATTTGTTTGCTCCTCTTAAAATCCCAATCAAGTCTCTACATGTTGGAATTTTGATAAAATTGCTAATTTTATCCCAACCAGCACTTCACCAAACACACGAAGATCCTCCGATAACCCATGTTCATTGTAGACCATACATTTCCAACTAAATCAGAACAATCTATCCCCCGAGACTCGTCTGGAGTATTATTACATACTCAAAAAATCATCAGCAATTCTATCTTCTTCGATTTTTTTTAAAAAAGAAATCCTATCCACTTTTCCTTTTACGACCCAAACGATTAGCAGTACAACAACAAAATTGAAAACAAAAAGGCAGTTGCTATATTGCGTAGAAAATAATAATAAAAAAAAGGTCAAAATCGGGTTCTCCCGGCAAATCCAACGGCCCGCGTCTTTTCTTCAACCTCACCTCTATCTCATCGCCACCATCCGATATAGATTCCTTCACCTTCACCTCCACTGCACCAATACCTTCATTTTCATGGATGATCCAATCATCGTCTCCTTCCCCTAGGGTTCTGCTTCAGCTCAAGCTCAGCCATGGCCGCCGCAATCGAGCCGCTCCGGCCGATTATCCACCGCCAGATTTCTCTGAATTATTTCCCCCCAAATTTAAAGCACCCATGGAATCGTGCCTTCTTGTGTAACCCGACCCGGCGAACTGGGTCGATAATCGCCCCCAATCCTAGCC
>JAULKM010057486.1:0-12471 GCA_032355605.1 Rubia tinctorum
CATCCATGACAGGTAGAGTGAGTGTAAAGGGTGCTTGTGGGTTCGCCATCATCTCCCCAGCCACCTGAAGGTCGTAGTACTGAACCAAAAGCAAAACCACACCTCCAATAGCTATCTCCCAGTGCGGGACGATGTTGTGGAAAACTCAATGCAGTGAGTGACAAAATCTTCCAAGAGTTCGAGACAAGCTCTACCCGTGCAAATGGACCAAAGTATCCTGTAATCCTTCTCGGTGGCAGTGGTGGCTTCCCAGTGACAACCAACTACCACAGTCAACACCTTGGCTAAGTACCTTACTTCCGAATGCACTATGTCACTATTCTTGCTTTCCTTCCCCCTCAGATGGTGGGTGATAGTAGCCCATAAAGCATACAAATCAAATCCTGTATTTGGCTCGTTGTAACCCTTCACATCCCTATGTAACTTCCATTTGAATATTTCCACCAAGTTAGCATAAGTCATGCCCCGCGGAGCATAAGTTATGCCCCGCGGAACATCTCCCAAATAGAATTTAATATATTTCCTCACATGCCTGTTGTTTCCCTTGGAAATAGTAGACAAAAACTCTAGGGTGTACCTAGTGTACGTAGGGGCTGACGCACTAGTAAACTCTTTCATACCAATCATACCCAGTAGGACCCTGACAGTTTTGTAGAGTTTAAGACTTTTGAGGGTCTCTTTGTCCACAAACTTTGTCTCTTGAATAGAGCGCCCTATTAGGTAGCCCCACCTTTCCTTCTGATACCAAGAGAGGGAAGTCAACCCCATAAATGGTACACTGGATTTTCCCCTATGTCTACGAGCCATGATAATTGAACAAAAGTATAGCACAAACACAGACAAATTCTAGCAAAAATTTCCAAGCACAAACACACAACTATCCCCGAGAATAGAACAATATCAACCACAATAACCACCAAAATTTCCAAGCATGCAAACCCCACGCTACAAGAATTTCAAAACTTCCAATTCTTCGAAAGAATGAAAATTCGAACAAGTACCTCTAGTACAGATTGTAGTGAGATGTTTACTCTTGGAATGTGTGGAATCCCTCCTAGGATGGGTCAAAGCAACTCCAACACCCGGAATGGACCAAAAACTTGAGTTCTTTGGAAGGAAAACTCAATTCGGGTCGAGACACTCTTCAACCTTTTTGGGAAAATTTGCAAGTTTTACGAGGTTAAGGTTTTATGGGTTGGATAGAGATCGTAAATATGAAGATATTGATACATAATGAGGCTGAATTGGATGAAAATTGAGGGAGATATGGTCAAAATAGTAAGAGAGCTTGAATATGTGAATTTGAGAGAGGAAGAAGAGAGGATGGCTTGTGTGGGAAGGTTTGGAACGAGGGGGGGTTATATAGGAGAGTAGGCTAGCTCTTATTAGTTGAAGAGGAAGGCAACATGGATCCTAAGGGTGGATCTGTGCCGACACGTGGCAGTGCCATGTGGGGGGTCCGTGCTGGTGAAGAGGTGGCTCGAGCCAGTCTCGTGCCCGGGCCAGGTGGCTCGTGTCAGGGTATGCTAGCCTCGTGCCAGAGCTTACATGGCGCCCTCGTGGCAGACTTATCAACCTCATACCAATGGGCTCTGGCATGGCCTGTATCACATGGCACGACCCGTGTCAGGCCCCGGCACGAGGCACCCCAATATTTTTCTTCCATACTTGCACCCAAAAACACCAAAACCAGGAGCATTATTGTTCTAAATAAAATAGATGACTGAATTTTTCCGAAAAACACCACCAAATATTAACACTCTCCCAAAATTCTAAAATAAAATATTTTTAAAAGGAAACTATAACATAAAGCACAGTATATTTATTGTCGTCCTCACAACTTATTACTTCATGCATTTTTGGAAAACTAATAAGAACAATGTGATGGGTCACCAGAATCACCATTTTTGACACCACAATAGAATGACATTAATAGAAGCTCCTAGATCAATCATAGCATTTTTTGCCAATTTACCACCTAAAGAAATAGGAATTGAAAATATGTCGGGGTCATCACCTTTTGTAGGCAATTTTCTATGATTAAGAGTGGCGACTCCCCCTATTTTCACTTTCCTATTTTTTTAATGGGTTTATTTCTCTTTCTTGTACATGCGACTTTCAAAAAAATCATATGAGGGAACATGTTCAATCAAGTCTAAGATCGGGACAATAACCTCCACCTTCTCAAAATAATCGGATTTGATCATCATTGGTTGTCACCTTCAGCCTTCCCCTAAGTGCATTAAGGACAAGCGGCGGAAGATTAACCCTTATTTCGGGTGTTGGAAGCTTCTTAACGAGTTCCTTCACAACTAATCCTTGCTCCTTCAAGTTGGTTTTGTAGTTATACATGATCAAGTCATCCTCCTGGAGAATTTCCTTTTCGAGTTCACGCACCTCCTTCTCACTTCTCAACTTCAAAGTGCTCACATTCCCCGGACCTCCGGTTGGGAAGGAAGTTTTCCAAACTCTTTGGCTTCAAGTCGGCTTACCGAGGTGTCAAGTTTTCCAACTTGAATCTCAAGATTCTTGATGCTCGAGGATGCCCTAATCACGAGATCTTCAATATCTCGCCTTGCACACTCCACAAAGACGTCATGTTTCTTGGCCAATTGAGAGATTGATTCAAGGATTTACTCCCAGTCCGACTTGTAAAGTGAGGCATTGTTGTTAGAAGGCCCTTCTCCCCTCGGATATGGTTGAGGTGGAGCTTGCCAGCCTCGGTTGTACCCTTGTATTTGGTTCTCCTCACTCCAAAGGAAGTTGGGGTGATTGTGGTACCTTGAGTTGAAGGTGTTTGCATAGGGATCTTGCCTTTCTCCTCCTTGGTTTCCACAGAACCCCTGTTGTTGCCCCCTAGCAAACTATGGCCTTTTTCCACCAATGTTGTAATCCAATGCCTTAACTTCCTCAAAATCCTCCACCACTTACAGGCACACATCCGTGTGGTGATTAAGATTACCAAATCCGAACACTTTTGCTTGTTGGACTCCTCTTTTCATGAACCCTTTTATCATAGAGGAAATAGCTTGGACTTACTCCTCCAACTTTGGGATTGAGATGGTTCATCCACGGGCTTCACCCAAGACCTTGTATCAAATTTTCTTGTTCTGTTTGCCATCTCCTGGAAGAGTGCTATTTCTTCCATTGGGCTTTTGTTGGCTATCGAACCTTTGCAAGCGACGTTCACCATACGTATGTCATCATCGCACAATCCTTCGAAGAAGTAGTAAGCCAAGTCTCCCTCCTTGAATGAATGATACACACAACTAGCTAACAATCTCTTGAACCTTTCTCAATACTCGTAGAGGGACTCATTAGTGAAATGATAGATGTTGGACAGTTGCTTCTTCAACCCCGCAGACTTTGAAGCTAGAAAGTATTTCTCGAGATATCTGGGCTTCATATCCATCCATGAGGTGATACAACCTGGTGGTATATAGTATAAATAATCTTTGGCCGAATGCCCAAGTGAGAAGTCAAATGCCCTTAGATTGTAGTCTTCCTCTAAAACACCTGTCGGCTTCATGTTCGTACAAACTAGGTGGAACTCAGAAAGATACTTTTTTGGATCTTCTCCGGTCATCCCTTGGAAAGTTGTCAAGCAACGCATTATACCGCTCTTGATTTCACATGTCACATTTGGTGTCAACGGTGGGAAAATTATGCATACCGGTTGATTCTCCAAGTTTGGAGCCATAAACTCTCTCAAAGTGCGGTTGTCCTCCGCCATTTATTCTTTCTCTACGGTTACCGAAAATGGTTCTTGTGGAACTTCCGGCGTAGGTCTCATGTTCCTTCCTCGCATACTACCTGTGTAATTCATTGGACCACGTAAAACTTCCAAGTTCTTGGCACGAGTATATACCATAAATTGGAGGGAAAGGCCAACTAAAATCAACATTAGAAAAAAGGGTTAGAAGTAACCGAAAACAAGTAAGAAAGCTCATCAGCAAAAACAAATAAAAACAGTACTACTTACTCAACTAACACGTTATACAAGTTAACTACAAGACCGTTAAATTAACACTCCCATCAACGGCGCCAAAATTTGACCTGCCCCTCCTGACGTTGCTAATAAACCACGGGAGATCTACTAAGCCGAGAGGGGACCGTGATCAAAGATAGAGATTTGTATGTTGCTCCCGTTCCTACTACTATACTACCAAAACTGTAGATAGTGGTAATTATCGGGGTCATCCATAGAGATGTTCGGAATCTAGTAATCTAGTGATCTACTATACACAACCGTGGTCAGGCTGTCAATCCGACCACGTGTTAGGAATAAACAGTGTTTTAAAATAATCATTTGGGGGGTTAACTATCAACTACAAGCATGCAATCAATGGAATAAACAGTATAAACAAACACTTGGGGAATATTTGTGTAACATGGTCAATGTTATTTCGATCATCGATTTCATCAGATACAAGAACCGAACCTTATTCTAGTGTTTGTGTTACATGGTGCGGACAATGGTAAAAAATTCCCCCTATATGTCACATGGGGGTGTGCTTATAAAATCTTCCATCATCCTTGTCCTAACAACTAGGGTAGTGCAACAACGGCTATGGCTCTTACGCAGGTCTGATTCTCCCCCGTGCAATTAATTCCCGAGCGGAACACCACGAATGAACTACCCCTAGGCCTACAAAGGCAGAGGAATTAGCCATCTTATTGATGGATCTAGAATTTAAAAAATAGTCCTAGTTTACTACCTACTCTATCTCTACCCGCAACCTTTCGGACCTCTTTGGTTAGCTAACCAGATGCATGGTCGATGGTGACCATTAACAACGGTAACCTTCGTGCACACGCTGGACTATCGTCACCCTAAGCACATCTAGGTTTCCTTAATCGGGGAGTAGTAATAGTGCACTAACATGAAAATAGACTTGATTGTGTGCCAACAAAGTGTGACAATCATGCAATTCACAAGAATATTAAGAACAAGCCAACAAAATAATCACAAAACACATATAAATAGGTAGATCTAGAAATCTCACAAAATAAACATCAACACATGAATACAAATATAATCCTCAAGTTAGATCCCTACTCCCTAAGTTTTGAACCCAAGTATTTCATTGGATTTAACAACTTTATGGAAAAGAAAAATAAAAAGATGAAAAGAAAATAATCTAGAGAGAAGTGAGAGTATTTTCTCTCTTTAGCCTCATACTAAGATCTAAAAATGAGGATTAAATTAAACCCTAGTAGAAAAAGGTCCACATATATAGTGGTAGGGAATGGGGCCTAAAAATAGGCTCAAAAGTGGCCAAAAACCCAACAGCTGTCACTGGCGTGGGGGTGCCTCGTGACACAACCCGTACCGGCCAAGGGGGATCGTCGCTGCGTGGGACACCGACCATGGCATGGGTTGTGCCGTTCATGCTAGAACAGGGCTCACCAGCTCTAAAGTCATTAATTTTTACTGATCTTACAAGAATTAAATAAAATAGAGATAAGCTCTTTATTGAAAGAAATTCATGACCGAGACCGCAGATGATGAAGAACAGGGGCACCAGGGTGGCCAAGGCATGGTTCTAGATGTCCAGGACAAAAATGACAAAAGACTGAGCAGTCAGAAATAGAAGACCGATAGGGTGACACGGGATAAAGTTCGCTTGCACTATTGCTCCTTAAAATAGTCTCCCCATTCTGAGAATCCTTCACATAAAACCAAATGTGTCAAACTCGATAGTCACCTTATTATCTTTTGTAAATTTCCGAACAGAGATAACGTTTTTGACAATATGTGGAGTATGTATGACGTTGGTAAGGTGTAGCGTACATCCTGAAGTGGTTAGTTTGGACATACCAAAATCATAAACCGGGAAATTATTGTAATTACCAACAAGAATAGAATGAATATTACTCGCATGTAAAGTATAAATTATAGTATCTACATCAAAGGTAAGCTGGGATGATGCGCCACTATCCATGAACCATTGCAGGTCGCTGCTGGGTTAGATGGCTAAGGCTTGGAACTCCTAACCAAGGTCAATCGGAAGATAAGCGTCTACATTAGCTGCATGCGCCTAGCCCTGACTGTAGCCGCGAGGCGAAGCTGGTTGATGCACCTAGCTGAACCTTCTCATCGGAGGGCCACGCATTGGAACGGGATGCCAGGGCTGCTAAGAGGGCACCTAACCCAGAGCACTGGGGTACGATACAAGTGGAGGTTCCCACTGTGACACCCAGAGCGAAAACAACATTCGTTGCGAGAAGATGGAGCTGAGTTGCTGGCGGGCACGGCACGGCATCCTCTATGGTAGGGTCGACATTGATTAAAGCTGCAAGAGGTGGCATACATTAGCTTAGGAGGTGCATCAGGCTGGAGCTTAGGGGTTGATGATGATGGTACTACCATGGCTATCGCGGGTTCATCTTAGCCAGCGTGGCGGTGCTATTCCAATTCAAGCATGCTACAGCCAATCTCAAACATCGACATTTTCTGGTGAATGTCGTATCAAATTCACTTTACAAACCTCGTAAAAGTTGAAGCACCAGACGTTGGTCGCTGAGAGCGGCATCGACATCTTTCAACTTTCCAGCAAGTTCACGTTGGCACTGACACTATGCCTCAAGAGACAGTATAGATTCTAGTTTCATATTGTTGAACTCCTACTCCAAGGACGTTGTGTGATACCCATATTATGTGTGAAAATGTTCTTCACAGGAGTCCACACGGCGTGCCCAGTGGATTCATCCTTAAGAACCCGCGAAAGGAGGTCATTACTCAATGTTCTGTAGATCCATTGAAGAACGTGGGCGTCAATCTCAAATCAAACGTCAAAGGGTGCATCATTCTCAGCAGGAAGTGGCGTACCGTCGATATGCACAAGAACTTTGTAAACCTTGGCAAGAAGATTGAACAAACGTACCCAGAAGGTGTACGTGACCTTGATGCCATCTAAGGCCCAAACTTTATGCTAGATATTGGACATAGTGAAAGCAGGATAAAGAGAGGGTTTTCGTAGTGATGGAGGAGGAGTGACGTCGCCATTGAGTTGCTTTTTGGATGAAGAAGATCCGATCTTGGCGCTGTTGGCAGCCATTGGAGAAGTGCTCTTAGCGGCAAACAAAAAAGGATAAAATAGTAAAAATTCTTGGAAAAGTGCTTTGCCATAGCACAAATAATGTAAAGCCTTGTTGATCAAACTTTGTGATTGTCGTAGCACAAAGAGTTGACCAATCAAAGACAATGAACAGATTACGGTGGTGGCTTTGTCGATCAGATGAAAAAATTACAGTGGCAGCAAAAGAAATTGAATGGGTCAAAGGTGGTGTTTTCGTATTAACAAAGGAGAAATTTTAGAGTTGAGCATAATTTTGTAATGGGTGATTTATTATTATCCAGTATAAATAGATTATACAAGAGAGTTATACCATATCTATGATTGTGCTATTCTAGGTAACTAAATATTTACATATTTACTATCTAATATATACAGTATATATATGTGTGTGTAATTAGGACATTATAAAGTGATTCAATATATATATATATATATATATATAAACTCGTACGAAAATTATAAGCATCCTAATATAGGTATATTACACTACTGGAAATCCCCCTCCAAGGCACCTGTATAAATCTACCGGTGCCAGGAAACTGGTGCTAGTTTTGGCAATAGCATTGGAAAAAACATGGAAAAAGGTTAAATCTGGTGCCTTTGTGGACAAATGCACTGGTATGAACATACCGGGGACTATGTTAGATGGAGGAAGCAAAATGATTATTTTGAACATCGGTATATTTAGCACCGGTACTAGGAACCAATTCTAGTACTAAAATAATGCGGAAATAATGATATTTATGCACCAGTATAATTAGTTATATCGGTTTTGATATGAAAAAAACACGAGAAATGATTTTAACCAACACCGGTATCGGCTTTTATAACTAGCACCGAATTTATGACCGGTGCTACATGTTTGTGGTTGCACTGGGAAAATAACTTCCGCACCAGTTTTTTATTTATACCGGTGCTGATGTCAAAAACACGCAGGAAATTATAAAAATAGAGAACTATTTTTGTGTTACAGTGTTAGCACCTGTACTTGTACCGATTTTATTGTGTGGAACTAAACAATTGCACCGGTATGAACTACTAATACCGGTGCTAATGGTGTGTTAAATGCATACCTACCACCTTTTTGTGTTGGGTAAAAAGTGGAAGAAACTAGTTTTCATGTTCATTAATGGAAATTTTTGGAAAAGGAAGACATTTAATGCTCATCAGTGAACACCCTTGAAGATACTCTATACTTTGCTTTAATTGACCAATTATTTTGGTGTATGTGGGAAATGATAGGTTGGCATTTATTTTTTGCATGGGGGGTACATTTGACCAATGTAATTTTGGTTCACATGATGCATGAAATGGTAGTAGTGTTGATGTATTAGATGCCTTTTTTCAAGTATGTGGTTTGATAAGTTGTGGTACTAATGTGATGTTGCATGTTGTGGATTGTAAATTGATGTTTCATGAGTACAATAAAGTTTTGGGGTATAAATGTTTATACTTTTAAGGAAATGAAGTTGATGCACATTGATTTAATTGTAGATGTGTATCGTGTCCTCGTGAGACGAAAGCATGTGTATGAGAACGTTAGTTTGGTCAGTGATAAATTTATTGCTTTTGTTGGGAGTTTATGGAGCATGCATTCAGTTTTGAAAAGACCATCGTATGTCCTTATCGTTATTGTAAGAATCGTAACCGTACTGAGGATCCGGACTTGTTGCTACTCCATTTGTACAAGAGAGGGTTTGTAAAGGATTATTTGGTTTGAACCTTTCACGCTGAGAAACCACCGTCGGGGGTGGTTGTAGGTAGCAAGGGTAAATGTTTTCGGAATGTGTATTTGGATGACATATGTGAGGAGGTGGTGGATGAATTCAGGAGGAGGCCCGATGTACTGTCAAGATTTCTGGATGAGAAGGATAAATCGCTGTTTCCAGGTTACAAAAAGAACGACACTGTCACATCGTGTTTGATAGAGTTGTTTAACATGAAAGGTGTTTGTTCTTGGAGTGATACTAGCATGGATAAGTTGCTCAAGTTTTTGAATGATAAGCTGCCCTCTATAAACGGTTTACCAGATAACCTATATGATGCGAAGAGAATTTTGTGTCCAATAGGGATGAAGTAAAAAAAATACATGCATGCCTCAGTGATTGTGTTTTGTATAGGGGTCACTTGGAGAAAGAGGTGTCTTGCCCCATGTGTAACGTTCATCGTTAAGGAATGGAGGATTGAGGCTCTCGATGATGAGGTTGAGGTGAAGGTAAGGAAACGTGTCCCCACTAAATGTGTGGTACCTTCCTATTGTCCTGAGGCTGAAGAGGTTGTTTAAGAACGCTGAGGATGCGAAGAGCATGACATGGTACAGGGACAAGTGGGTACCTTGATAATGACATTATCAGTTACCACGCAGATACAGATCAATGGAAGAATTTTGATACGATGTATCCAGCGTTTGTAGCCAAACCTAGGAATTTGAGGATGGCTTTGTGCACTAATAGTATGAATCCCTTTGGTAACATCTTCGAAACAGAGTTCACGGCCAGTTATACATTCCATTTACAATCTACCTCTTTACATTTGCATGAAGCGGAAATATATTTTGATGCCTTTGATGATTTTTGGTCCGAGACAACCTGGAAATGACATCAACACATATCTAGCACCTCTCATTGAAGTTTAAAAGGTTTTGTGGTCCGACGGTGTTGATGTGTTCGACGGTTATCGTGGAACCAGGTTCAATTTTAAGTCCATGTTATTTTGCACGATAAATAATTTTCCAGCTTACGGTAATCTTTTTTTATTATATGGTTGATGGTGACAAGGCATGTCCTGTGTGCAAGGAAGGTAGTGATTTCCATCAGCTAAAGAATGGTAGGAAGACCGTCTATTTTGGCTATTGAAAATTTCTCCCGGCGAAGCACAAGTTACGAGACGATGCAATTCATTTTGTTGGCGGGAGGGGGGAAGGAACCAAGAATATTGTGTGGTTTTGCCATCCACAGAAAGGTGAGGAAATTAAATGTTGTCCTTGGAAAAAAATATCGAAGGTGGTTTCCCCTAATGATGAACCAAGGAAGAAAAGATCAATTTTCTTTGATTTGTCGTATGGGGAGAATTTGAAGTCTTGCCAATGTATGTCATGCATATTGAGAATAATATGTCCGAGAGTTTAATTGGAACTCTCTTTAACATTCCTGGCAAGACGAAAGATAGCTTGAACACGCAGAATGACTTTGTTGAATTGGGTATAAGATTTAATTAAGCTCCGGAGGTGAAAGGTAAGGGGGCATACTTGCCACAAACCTCTTACAATATTTTAATGACTGAGAGAAAGTCGGTTTGTGAGTGTATTAAGGGGGTCAAGGTACTTTCTGGATATTGTTCAAATGTAAGTCGGGTTGTGAACAATGAATTACGTCTGAATACTTTGAAATCACATGATTGTCATGTCTTGATGCAACAGATCTTGATCGTTGCTATCCAGGGTGTCATGGAGGAGGAGGTCAGATTTTTCATCATGCACATATGTTTTTCTTCAACTCCATTTGTCATAAGAATACTAGCAAGAAACATCTCGATGATTTGGAATGTGAGGGGATTGTAGTGTTTTGTTTGTTCGAGAAGTACTTTACTACCACTGAAACAACCTCTAGCATCGGTTTTTTGGACCCTCTTGCACCGGTTTTTGGGGTCTAAAAAACTGGTGCCTAAGCAGCCGGTGAAACATTTTCACCGATTTTTTAAAAACCGGTGCTAGGTTTAACACCGGTTTTACGGTGCTAGGTTTAGCACCGGTTTTTTGGTTAGCACAGGTTTTATAAAACCAATGCTAAAATGGCACCGGTTTTCATGTTAGCACCGGTCCAAAAAATGGTGCTAAATTTAGCACTTAGCACCGGTTTTCATATATTAGCACCAGTCTAAAAAACATTTTTAAATTTGAACCGATTTTATATGGCACCGGTTTTATATGGTATCGATTTCTTTTTACACCGAGTTTTAGAGAACCGGTGTTAAAATTGTCACCAATTTTTTATTTGGAATTGCAATTGGGCGCTGACCGCAGTTGTGCGCAGCTGCTCTATTACTTCCATTTGGCAAAAACAGATTTGGAACTGGGCACTGACCGCAGCTGTGCGCAGCTGCTCTATTACTTTGATTTGGGATAAAAAGCAGCAGAATAGTGTGCTGACCGCAACTGTTAGAATACTTCATAACAAACAGTAAAACAATCTAACAACATATATATGGCCACATCTAGCAGCATCCAAAAACATTTCCACAAAATGTATGATACAAAATTAATAATCTATGGCACTAAACATAACTATCTATGGGACTAAACATAACATTGGCTTAAATTAACAATTAAATCATATGGCATATACACATCAAATCACAAGGCTAATTCACACATCTATGGTCCTTAGAAATGCTCATATCTACCCTATCATACCATATGGAAATTGTGTTATGTTTTGATCCTTAACATCACCCCTCCAAGCCTTGGACCCCACTCCGCTAGTTAAGAACTGTATTGGGCCGCATCAAAATGGCAAAATATTTAGTATTTCTCCTCATTAATTCCTTTACATTTAAGAAACTTGGAACTAAGTTTTATTGCACCTTTTATCACCACTTATGTGTTATAGGAATTGATCATGCACATTCATATAAACCTCCACATTATTGGATTGTACATGAAAAGACCATTGCTAAGAAAAATAGCCTTAGAGAAGGTCAAGGACAACCATTGAGCTTTAATCCCCCTCTGCAAAATAGATCAAGAAATAAAATGATCCAAAATCTACAATATTAGTACTTGATGAAAACAACTCGGAGAGAAGCTATCGTTAAGGCCAACCCAGCAACTACCAAACTTACAAGTCAGCTACATATCAAGAAAATAAGTAAAAATGTACTCTGTCAATGCATTACCTGCATCTATTGTGAACCAGGGTCATGGAGTTTCAAGCAAGACATTCTTTCTTCCCACAAACTAGAGGCTCATTAATCCTTCCCGTTAACACCCAAAAGGTTCAACAGGTATCAATGGGAACTCAAAATAAATCTAGACTAATAAGCAATGTATCACAAATAACAAGAAAATAACTAAAACATATTAGCTCAAACATGTTACCACTATCAACAATGATTGGATCAAAGTAGAATAGTATCAGTACTCTACTGATGATAAATGAGTATAAACGGTAAACATAACGCTAGAACAAAACATTTGAAGTCAGCCTTGTGCCATAAAACGAAACAAAAAACGTTCCTTACCCCCACCATCCTCATCAAATCAACAACATTAAAAAACATTACATTGAGATACACCATGATGATAAAAAAAATCAATGAAAGTAAGAACTATACATTTCCGATTCCATGTAAACTCTATAAATGAAATTTCCTCAGTTTCATACTTCCAAAT
>JAULKM010057515.1:0-28478 GCA_032355605.1 Rubia tinctorum
CAGTTGCCTCACAAAGCACATCATCGTCTAGTACAGCTCCACCATCAACCCCTAATCCCGCAGCATCTGCGGCCGCTGCTGCGGCAGCAGCAGCAGCTGCCGCAACTGCAGCAGCCAAGGCAAAAGGGATTGCACCTGTTGGATCTTAGCAAGAAGCTGCATTATATTATTGCAAGTGATGCATGGTGCCAAGCTTTAAGTTGATATAGTGCTGTACTCAGAGGCCTTGTTCACCTGTACGGAGCACTGTAAGTTTTATGTATGATGTTTAATGGCAGGAAGCGCCATCTTAAAAGTTAGAACCTAGTTTGAGAAACATTTACCAAATACTCTCATCGTTTATCTCTGACGATTTAGCTAACTTTTAGTCCGTATTTTGAAATTTAATAGAGTGCTTCTGTTGCTATGTCGCAGGTAGATAATTTTTGGCTTTACATTTTTCTGAGCGTTCAGTTTTGCGATGTGCTCTCACCTGGATTGATTGTAAAAGTTCCTTAGTGAATATGAATAATGGGGTTGTGGCTGAAGTTGGTAACTAGTGTTTGCAGGCTTGCAGTTAATAGCAATGTTTTTAGCTTGGAACTAAAGTCTATTGATTTATTACCAATATTTTCTGCGTATTTTCTCTCAGTGTTTTACTGCTATGAACATGATGGTCGTGTTGCTTTTCCGGATACTAATTGGATTTTTGGCAGTTGCTATTAACGATGGACTTTCATTGATTGAACAATAATGATCAACTAGTTTCTGGATACTGAGTTCTTACCATCTGTGTCATATGAAAGAGTCGTGTTTTTTGAATTCCGCGCCCATGGTATCCTTTCACGTAGTCACATTCCTGGTATTCTTTCCTGTATCTTCTTCATCCCATTCCTCTCCATCAGCATCTCTTCACCTTCATCATCTTGTTGAAGATGGTCTTCATCGTCTGGAAAATGTACTGTCACAACCTCTTCACTCCATCTAATAGAGTTCTGCCATTTTCATCGTCGGAAACAAATTTAAGAACGAAAACAAGAGCAGCAACTAGTTAATATCCTCCTCATCGTCATCATCACACTTTTTACTAATGTGTTAGTAAATGTGATTAATATGATTGATACAAATTGATTTAGTCAAATATTGTATTTTAGGATGTGAATATTTTCCGTACTCATACCCTGTACAAATCATCTATTAATATATAATAAACGAGAGAGCTCCTAGAGCATTTCCAATGCAATCATCAAAATGATAAAAGCCACTAGTCATGTCATCATAATAAAGGCTCAAGGTTAAAAATCATCTCCAATGCAGGGGTCTCTTGCAACCTTCAATCTGACGTGGCTAAAATTTAAAGTGACCCCTTCAAATTGACCTTATGATATTGGAGGCTCAGATTGATACTCGTCAGTACGCCTAGTCAGCATATTTGCCAAAAATAGATCAATTTTAATGTGTTTTTTTAAATTTAATTGCACAATTATACATGGTTTTAATTTTATTTGATGAATACTCAAATTGCAAAAAAAACATACATGTAATTATTTTAGATATTAATTCGGTTATATTATATTTTACATTATTTTAGCTATCACAAAGTTATGTTTTAATTCGTATAACTATTAGATGAGACAATTTTATAATTAAAATATAATTAGTTGGATGTTTTGATGTTTGTTTTCATTAGTTGGAACGAAGTTTTCGTAATTTTAAACATCATTTGAATATAACTTGAAGTATAAATAATTATAATCTAAATTTTATAATAATACAAATGATATTTTTTTTATAAATGGATTAATGATCATGAGGCGATATAACAAGAAAAATTCTCTAATTAAATAATTTTGAAAGGTAAAATAAAATTTGGTGCTTTATTGTTTGAATATGAGCATAATCTCAAACAACATATAATATAATTGTTTGATTGGTGTGGTCAATCGGGGATATTGAAATCATTTTGACTAGCCTAAACCAAATTTGTCTCCCAAGTACCATATAATAGAAATTGTTTGCTTGGTGCGATCAACCAGAGATATTGAAGCATTTTAACTAGCATAAACCAAATTTGTCCAAAAATAACATACTCCCTCTGTTTTGTTATTTATGGCACACTCATTATGAATGGAGTTTTTTATATTTGACACTCTTTCCATTTTTGGCAAGATTCCTTCAATTTCATCTACTCATTCTACTTTTTACTTTCTGCATTCAATTTCATTCATTCATTTTTTTCACCTAAATCCAAGCACCTAAACTTATGGTGCCATAAATAGAAAAATAGAGGGAGAACTAATATTATAATATGTTAATGATTTTATTTTTTTACTATATATAAACAATCATACCTTATTAAAATACATAACTTTCTAAATATATATTTAAAACCAAATATATCCCATACTATAGCTATATATATCACTAAAGAAAATCCAAATAAACACATAAACTGAAATAACAAAATGTTAGAATTTTTTTCATACAATAATAGAGTACTTTTGATAGAAATACATATTATTTATTTGTTATATATTACCGATTCTTGTTTTAGACCGACTAACTGTTAAATGAGAACATTTTATAATTAGTGAGGCTAATTAAGTCATTTGATATTTACTTTTATTTATTGCAATGAGATATACATAATTATGATAACATTTTAAAATGAATTTCTACATATAAATAATTAATTTTAAATAGTTTAAATGAAATATTATAAAATAATTAATTTTTATTGTATTCAATATTTAAAGATTTCTAACTAAATGAATTATTTCATTTCATAACTCATATAGTTATCCTGACTAAACTTTAAAATTTTAAATCAACTTTGTTTTCAATTTAAATGTAAGACATAAAATGTACATCTTAATATTTTACTTAATAATATCGAGCAAAGCGCGATGGTACTCCACTAGTATGAAATAAAAGGAAATAAATATAACAATGTTAGTTAATAGTAATAAAATATTGTGACACTTCACCATGACTTGATTTCACGATGCCTGCATTGGATATCAAAACTTCACTAATTCCTATTATTAATAATCTTATAACCACGTCATTGTGACGCCCTATAAAAATTTGTCAAATGGCTCCTAATTTTGTGGACGAGGCTCCAAGCATTGGAGATGCTCTCATGTACTCAATTACCCATTTCTTATCAAATTACATGGTATCAGAGACATGACAAAACTTACCTAATTCATCTCTTCTTTTCGCTCCTTCCTATAGTGGCCTCCTTTACCAGCCAAACCAACTCTTCTGAAAATGACAACAACCACTCTTCCACCAACCTTCCACCACTTGTTCAACCTATAGCCTCGAGTTTTCACTCGGCTCAATTTGTTACAAACATTCATAATCAGATACCGCTTATACAAGATCTCCGAAAAATTCGATAGCATACATGGGTCAAGCTTTTCCAAATCATAGTTCACGCACACAATGTCTTGGACGACACCGACGGATCTTCTCATCCGGACGATGTTTCTGAAGCCAAATGGAAGAAATTGGACGCCATAGTCCTCAGTTAGATCTATGGCACCATCAGTGATGATGTTCTCCTCACCGTGATTCAAGTCGCCTCAACCGCTAGTGAGACCTGGCTCCATGTCAAAAGCATTTTTCATGATAATCACACTGCATGGGCTACCAACCTTGAAAGTTGGTTCATCATCGCCCATCTAGAATCTTTCCCCTCTGCTTCAACTTATTGTCAGCATCTTAAATCTCTAGCGGATTAGCTCGGAGACGTCGACAGTAAGGTTAGCGACCAGCGACTCATCTTCCAACTAATCCTCCAACTAATCAATGACCTCTCCACCGCCTACGACACTGTCGGCAACATCATCAGTTAGATGACGATGTTTCCCTCTTTTTCTACAGCTCGAAGCATGCTTACCCTTGAAGAATCCCGCTGGACCTGATCAACTGACGGCGGGCATGTCCTCCTTGCCGCCGCCGGAACAAGGGTGGCGACACTCGCTGCCGACCCGGGCCACCAGCGGCATGGTGGCCGCTACCGTGGTTGGGGAAGACGTGGCTTAGCCAACAACCAGGACGGTCGCCTTCAGTCGCACTCACCCAGTGGCTACGGAGCGAATCGCCAGGGCAGCGCCGGTCCTCCACCGTGGAACTCACTACCGGCGACCAGGGGCGGAACCAAGGGGTGGCGAGAGGGTGCTGGCAGCACCCCTAGGATCCGGTGGCCCAAATTTTAGGTCTAAAGGCCACCGGAATCCATGGATTCCTCCCATCCTTTATAAATTAGCAGGGGTGTTTTTCGGCGAGCGATGGCCGCTGCTGAGGATTGAAGAAGAAGACGATTTGTTTTTTTTGTTTCCTAACTTATAAAAACGACATCGTTTTTATAAGTGAAATGACGTCGTTTTGATAAGGGTGATGTAAAAGAAAGAAAGGCTGATTGGGCTTCAGCCCAATCGGCCCAACCCAAGAT
Organism: Rubia tinctorum; assembly: GCA_032355605.1. Lineage (NCBI taxonomy): Eukaryota > Viridiplantae > Streptophyta > Magnoliopsida > Gentianales > Rubiaceae > Rubia > Rubia tinctorum. The sequence continues at coordinate 4,442 of JAULKM010057515.1, forward strand.
GCAACCCTAAATGTTAACTTGAAACATTTCATTTAGTGTGTGCGCTCTACTGCTCTTGTCTTCATTTTGGCATTTTGCAGAAGCCGCTGCACTGATTGTCCGCCCGCCGAGTAGCCGACCGACGTTGCCGTGCTCCAGCCGTTCATCCGCCCCCCCGGCCGCCGTCCGTCTGCCACTCCATTTTCAGCCCCCCTTGGCTGAGCTCCTGGTTCTGCCACTGCCGGCAACGCCTTACTGGGGGACAACCTGGACGCCACTGCCTTGGCCATTCCCGATGAGCCTTGTGCAGTGGTCAGGTTCACACCAATTTCTCAGGTCTTCAAATAATGGTCAACAACAGGTGGGCCCGCGACATGTGATGATTACACATGAGCAACAAAGTACCTTTGGGCCGGCAACTTCAATATTGGGAATGGGCCCAGGTTCGAATTTTTATGGGCAGGCAACTCCAAGTCTAGTCCAGAAATATTCGGGTGATTTGTCCCCATCTTTTAGAACCATGTCGCTCCAACAACCCTCTGAAAATTGATACATGAATACCGAGGCTTCCTCTCACATGATTGCGAACTTAGGTATCCTTTATACCTATTTTAATTCGAGCACTTTGTCACATATTTATGTTGGTAATTGAAGCACTATTCCAGTTGTTGGTAAAGGTTCTGCATCCTTAAACACATCTCCACATTTTCATCTCAAAAATATTTTAACCACTCCCATATTATGAATTTTTTTATTTTTGTTAGAAAATTTACCATTGATTATAATGTTAGTATGAAATTTGACCCTGTTGGTTTCTCTGTAAAGGACCTCACTTTTGGGGAAATCAAAACGAGATGTAATAGTCCCGGGGATCTGTAGCCGATTACTAGCCCACATGCCTTTGCTTTTGTTGCTTCCCAACCTCCCCCCTGGCATGATCGTCTAGGTCACCCAGGATACCATGTCTTAGGCCTTTTTAGACGTCTGGGATTTTATTTTTAAAAAAGCCATATGTTTGGTCATTTGCTCATCTTGTCAGATTGCTAAACATTGACGTCTTCTTTTTTCAAATTCTCAAACTGTTACTTTCAAACCTTTTGATACTACTCATTCCTATCCCTAGCACCAGTGGTTTTAAATATTATTTATTATTGTTGGATGATTTCTCAAATTTTATTTGGATTTATCCTCTCAAACATAAATATGATGCACATTCCAAACTGGTGCTTTTTCGTGCCATGGTCAAAACCCAATTTCATACTAATATCAAAACAATTCAATGTGACATGGGTGGTGAATATGTGAATCAGCCTTTTCGCAAATTTTGTGAATTAACTGGCATGTTAATGCATTTTGCTTGCCCACAAACTTCTCCTCACAATGGCAAAGCTGAGAGAGCTCTTCAAACACTTAATGACATCACCCACACTCTCCTCACACATACCTTATTACCACATCGTTTCTGGGTTGAAGCTCTTCATATGGCCACACATCTCCGCCTTCCAAAGCCATACAATATAACACACCAATCTATATCCTATACTAACGCGTACCCACATACTCCCATCTTCAAACTTTCGATTTCCTATGTTATCCCAACATCTCCGCCACCACTCCTCACAAATTAGTTTATCGATCTGTCCCATGTCTCTACCTTGGCCCCTCTTCTGATCATAGGGGCTCTCGATGCTTGGTTCTTGGTTCCCACAAAGTCATTACTTCTTGACATGTCGTATTCGACGAAACAAAATTTACATTCACCACTCCATATGGAATCAGCTCTACGCCCGACTATGATATTCCATCCTCTGACCCATCACCCTTTCTCCTTGACATTTTCCACCAAATAATGCCAACACAAGCTCCTTCCACCCTCACTGAATCACTACAGATTTCTTCGCCACCATCAGATCCATCATCCCCACCACACCATCTAATACCTCCCGTCCTACCACCACTACCTCCTCGTCATCCTATGATGACACGCAGCCAAGTCGGGATACATAAACCGAATCCCCGATACAATCTTTGGCATCCTTCACTTCCCTCTCCTCTCCCAAGCCTCCACGAAACATAAATTTAGTGCTCTTATTAAAAATGGTACGTGGGACTTGGTTCCATAACCGGCCAGTGCTAATATCATTCGTTGCATGTGGCTGTTTAAGCATAAGTACATGTCTGATGTCACGCTGGAGAGACATAAGGCGCATCTAGTTGTAAATGACAAGTCTTAACAGGTGGGTGTCAATTGTGATGAGAATTTCAACCTTGTCGTGAAACCAGCTACCATTCATCTGATTCTAAGCATTGCTCTGCCCCGCTCTTGTCCCATCCACCAGTTCGACGTCAAGAATTCTTTCTTGCATGGTAATTTGGAGGAAACTATGTAAATACATCAGCCGATCATGTGTGACTCTTACGCAAGTCTTTATATGGATTGAAACAGGCACCCCGTGCCTGGTACCATAGATTTTCCACCTACCTGCACCAAATTGGGTTCCGCAGCCGCCACAGTGATCACTCCCCGTTCATTTACAACTCTCAGAGTGAGACTGCCTACTTGCTTTTATATATCAACATCATTCTCACCGCCTCCTCCACAACTCTTCTTCGGTTCCTCACTTCTATGCTCGACCAGGATTTTTCCATGACAGATCTCGGACCTCTCAGCTACTTCCTTAGCATCTCTGTTATAAAGAATCGATCGGGTTTATTTCTTTTGCAATAGAAGTATGCTCGAGAAATCATTGATCACGCCAAAATGACCACATGCAATCTAGCCTCCACTTCCATGGACACCAAATCCAAGGTGGCGGCTGGGGTTAGTCTCCTACTGGTTGATCTGTCGGTTTACCAAAGTCTTGCAGGTGCTCTGTAGTACCTTACATTTACTGGGCCGGACATTTCCTACGTTGTACAATAGATTTGTCTCTTCATACATGATCCGAGAGAGCTCCACTTCCAGGAACTTAAGAAGATTATCATATATGTCTAAGGCACCACCGACCTTGGCCTCCAGCTCCATCCATCGTCGACCTTAGCCCTCACATCCTACTCCGATGCCGATTGGGCTGGATATCCCGACACTCGACATTTCACTTCTGGGTATTGTTTATACCTTGGAAACAATTTGATATCCTGGTCGTCCAAACATCAACCAACTACCTCCCTCTCCAGCGCAGATGCTGAATATAGATGCGTTGCCAATGCAGTGGCCGAAACATGCTGGCTGTGGAATCTTCTTTGTGAGCTTTATGTCCCACTCCAGCGAGCTACTCTTGTATATTGTGTCAACATCTTTGTTGTCTATCTCTCATCTAATCAGGTGCAACATCAGTGCACCAAACACGTTGAGATTGACTTGCACTTTGTTCGCGAAAAGATAGCTCTGGGATAGGTTTGAGTACTCCACGTCCCCTCCGCTCATCAATATGCTGACATTTTCACTGGGAGGGCTTCCATCTCCTCTGTTTTTGAATTTTTGGTCTAATATTTGCATCCGCCCAACTCCTTCTTTAACTACGGTGGTGTGTTAGTAAATGTGATTAACATGATTGATACAACAAATCATCTATTAATACAGAATAAACATGAGAGCTCCTCAAGGACTCAATTACCCATTTCTTATCAAATTACATAGTGATCTTTCTTTATTTTTTGAATTGTTCTATTGGATTGGTCAATGAAGATCTGGTCTCTATCTTTCTCTATCTCTCAAATTGTTCTACTGGATCAGTCGTTCAAGATCTGTGATCTCTATCCGAACTAGATTAGAAATAAATGATGTTAACAACAATTGCTTGCCCAAATAGCGTGGCTAGTATCGTTGGACACGTTATTGTCTTGATTATGATTAGAGGTCAGCATTACCAATGTGCTCTCCATTAGAGAATCTACAATTATCATCCCACCAAATTTCAAATCATCCCATTTTTTCCATTTAACATATTTATGTTCTCACCTTGAATTCATTCAACCTTTCATTTTCACTACTCCCTCTCTCCCACGAATTTTTGTTTATTTGGTTTTTCCCAATCTTCAATGACCATGTTTGATCATCAATATCTCTAACTACATATAATGCTTCCAAATAAAAAGCTCATATTTAAAAAGTAGATATTAAGATAAATCTAACAAGATTACACATGATATTTTTATTTATTAGTTGAAATTTAGGGTCAAAATTTGCAAAATTTGACTTTGAAAAAGTAAATAAACCAGTTTTAGTGGGACGGAGGGAGTATACAATCATAAAATCTAACTAATCTCACCACTCCATTTTCTTGGAGTTCTTATCTTATTTTCTATTTATTAAATACTCCCTCCGTCCCATTGGCGCAATTACTTTTGGATTGATATTTTATGCAAGATGAGGTGGAAGTGTTGATGGGAAATAAAGGAAGAGTGTTTTGGTAATGGAGGAGTTGATTAGTAGATTTAATCAACCTCTTGAGAGATAATATAGTAAATGTATAACCTCATTTTTTACCACTTTAGGTAAGAATTGAATTGTTCCAATTTCTGTGGAACGGACGAAAATAGAAATTGTGCCAATTTCCATGGGACAGAGAGAGTACATTTTGTATAATGTACATTTGAATATATAATATTATGATGAATATAAATTATTAGAAAATTTTTGTTGGGCAAAATAAATAGGAAAAAATAAAAATAATCCATTTTCAATAACTTTCGAAAAAATGGACTAGAAATTTCAGTCGAGCGTGAAGAAGAGAGAAAATTCAAGTATTAAAGAGGTGTGAGAAAATATTCAATGGTAGCCTCTAACTATAGATAAAATATTTATAAAAAAGTGGCAAAATTTATTTTTCTTTGGAAATAAAAAAAACACCATTTTCTGCTAATGGAGAAAAGGTACAATCTTCCCATTTTCTTCCTATTAATTTGTCAATTAATTGATGAATTCTTGTATAATATAATAGTGCTATTAATTGATTGGATCTCCAAAAAATGAAAAATAAAATAAAAACACAAGGGTTCCACTTGGTCATATGGAAGAGATGAATTGGGGATGAATTTGCTCCTCCCTCTTAGCCGAAGCAATTCATTCTCTCCTCACCCATCATACAAATCCATTTCCTTTATAACCGCTCATCTACTTTTTTCCAAAATTCTTTCTCCAAAATCTATCCTCATTAAAGATGCTCTTATAAATCAGGGCACTTAGTGATTATTCCATCATGAAAATAATATGGAAGATAATTCTCCCTACCTTTGCTTAGGTAAATTGAATTGTACACTAATACTATGACTTGCAATTCTGCTCAATACATTGATATATGGAATGACAATTTCTGACGCGGCACGAAAAACATGAATTTAAAAGCTTTGGGGCAATATAAAATACTAAATGAGTCAATAATAGATTAACATGAAAATTTTGATTCAGGTTCATATCAATCCACAGGTTAACCCACTGAACATTTAACATGTTTAACAATATTAGTATTATGTAATACTACACAATTTCATGTACTAGTAACTATGCATAATATGAGTTATATAAATGTAATATTTCACTATCTTAAGTCATTTATGAGTTTAATATGCATTTTCATATCTTTTTTTTTCTAATTACATCTTGCTAAATTTACATGCTATGAATTTTCATAAAATTTTTGAATTGAATTTGGATTAAATGTGTACGCACTGAGATGTATTCATGTTGAAGTAATGTGACACAAAACTGTTTAATGAATCAGGTTTGAATTCAAAGGTTTTGACAAGTTAATCCACCAATTTAAACCCATATATCCATGATCCAATTTGATTACGATCCTTAATTGGAACCCCTTATTACTTTGATGGTCACTAATGTGATGCAACCGCCACAATTTGTTAGGACATCTACAATGAAAGTGTACATGAAGAGCTCTTCTTAAGTGTTATTGTGTGTCGAATCGCTATCTAATAGGAAAATCTTATTTCAACAAGCAAAACCTGCAAAAATAAACTCTGGATGGGTGATCCAAAGGGAAAATAATAACCTTGCCTTCATCCAGAGGGGGAGTTTCGGATCCAACCCTTATCAATAGCCCCTAAGAGAGCCAAAGGGAGAAGTTTCTGCGAAAACATGCATATCTCTCTCACAAAAAGTCATGTAGGTAAATAAACAAACCTTTAGTTTCCACAATAATTATTCATTTAATCTGGTTGTCTACTGGCTTAACTGTCCCAATTAAGGTGGGGCGCATCAACCGTCTCGAAAAGTGAAAAGTCCCTAAATTATGGTTATCCTTCCAACCACAGTTCAAGCCAGTAATTGATTTGTCCAGTTTCTAAGTCGCCTTTCAGTAATCCTCAAATGTTATAATAAGCTTACACTTGGGTTTTATTCTCTGCATATCTTCCATTATTTCTTTGGAACATAGAACCTCCACTCATGTCTTGTTCCTTTTCTTTCATTGTTTCTCCTTCTCAAGGGGGAGCTCCCGTATTTTTGTCTAGTTCGTGGTTATATTTTTGATGTAAAATAAGGTGCATTCCTAGAGGAGAGTAGGCTTGTTGTCGTGATTGATGAGTTTCATCTCCTTGAATCCCCAGATTCATTGCCTAAAAGCTCGTCGTAATATTACGAGTGTTGTCCCCCCAGTCAGATAGAACCATAACCGGTTTCTTTCCCCTTTTTCTTAGTCCTTTTTATGTTAGTAAATTTTTATTTTTTTTCTTCTTATCAATAAACTTGATCAATTCGAATGCAAGATATGGTGACGAAGCCTTTCAGGCTCTTGTCATGCTGGTTTGCCAGTTGCACCAAGGTGGGGAAGTCGGTTGTTCTGCTTCCACCATCTTTTCTCGAATATCTCCATGGCTTGTCCATGGTATCGTTACCAGACCCAAGCACGAAGAAATGGAGTGTCCAAATATTTTCATGCACGCTACCGATGTTGCGGGAGATCTTATTTTCAGCCAAGTCAACTTTGATGAGGTAATGCAGTGAGAGAAGAGGCGAGGTTTCATTTTGACCTCCTCACCCACTAGGTCTTCATGCGCTCTCCTTTCTTAAATAAGGAGTTTGGATCTAAAGACATTCCTTCTCTGATGGGATCACAAGTGACTAGTTAATATGAATTAGCCGTTCAAGATATGTAGAATTGTCTCTTCTTTCGAAGTAGCTTTTTAGGTAGCTGGTCAATACCTTGTAATAGAATAATTTTGGTTGTAATCCTTAGTTTTGGTAAACTTTAGAATCTTCAATAAATGAATCCTCTTTTCTTCATTTTTTTGCGGTTTATTTCCTTTCGTGGATCAAGCGTTTATCCTTTTAATAATGGCAAGTTGGGGAATTTCACAAGGAAAGGGATTTTAATTAAAAGCTCACATATAGAAAACACATACAAGCATCACCAATGTGTGTGAAAAATGAGGTATTTTTGTTTGAAAATATTAAACTACCAACTAGCAATTAAGAGAGTAAAACTAACTAGCATGTAAAAATAACTAAAGAGATAAAAGGTAATAGTAAGAAGACCTGTGGAAATTTGCTTCAGATTTTTAACTATTCATTGATCTTTGATTTATATTAAAATTCTAGAATTATGTCCAATTACATTTCCTTGATGACACATTTTGGAGAGTTTGAATCATTGATAACTACCCCCGTCTCTCAAACAAGACACCCATCCCCCCAATAATCTCTCATCTCCCTCCGATTTAGCTTGGGGTGCCGATAATACCACGACAACCACCCTTATATCCATAACCCCTGAACTTAGTCCACCTAGAACCTGGAAATATAGACTAACTCTGTAAGTAGCATTACACATCGGTACTCAATGTGAATACCCATTCTAGATGAAAACCTATGACATCTAGAACATTAGTGTCTCACTCCTGTTCTTTATGGCATCTTACTTAAGCTATCTCCTTAGTGTCCACATACTCAACAGATGTCTTTCAGAATTAATCTATAACCTCAATGCAATTGAGTCAATAGAAAATTGCGGCCCCAATTATCTGCAACTCACACCAATTATCAGTAACTCGTTCAATTCCATAATCATGCCTAATCCACCCCATTAATTAAAAACCATGCTTAGTTGTCACACCTAACCACAATCTTAATATTTACCAATGACCAAACCGACAAAAAGATAAAATCTTTCTGGGTTCATTCCCGAGTCTAGCAATAAATCATGGAATAATATCAATTTGTAGTCATCATAACCTCAATCATTTAATAACTATAATAATTAAACACAATCAAACATGATAATCAAAAGTAATGGATAGAAGCAACCAAAATATTACAATACATTAGCTAAACATTCTTAACAAATGTCTCCAAGCACTAAATTAGCCCAATTTTAAAAATCTCATAACAAGCACACTTAAAACATGATTAAAGAGAAGTAAATGAAGAAAAATATTTGAAAACTAGGGATTTTATCCAGAAGTTCAACCCTTTGTCCATTGGACAAAGGGATGCTTTGATAGGTAAGGAGAGAGAGAATTTAAAAAGCAGCGTTCAAACCCAAGTTAGACAGAGCAATCAAGGGGACCATGCACATCTGCACAACTCAGGACCTGGGTATCCTCTTGGCACTCGGTTTTGGACTGAGGCTCCTCTGAGTCTCGCAGACTGTGCACATATGCATGGTCCATGAGCTAGACATCATTTGGGAGCTCGACCATGGACTGATGGTCGCAAACCATGCATATGTGAATGAACCACGACCGAAGGTCTTCCTTATTCCTTTGCTTATTTTCTTTTTCTCTCCACTCTAACTCAATCTATCTTCTACCACTTTAGAAGCCTCCTTCATTTTTCTACTATTCTTGTGAATGGCCTTCTTTCGATGATTTGATCTTTCCTTTGAATCCAAAAATTCAATTCCAGATCCAATCATAGAAGGAATTACCTAAACAATCAAATACTTGACAAAATATAGGATTTAAAGTGCAAAACAATACAATGTGATTCTAACCCCCTACTTGGTAAAACATTAAATTTCCTAACTAAGAACCTACAAAACGCTAATATAATGAGTGTCAATTGTGCTAAAAGTATAGCATAAATCGGTCTCATCGGTACTCTTTCTCAATGTCGCTTAGTTTTGTGCAAGTAGTCATCCATACCGTAGTACCCAGTAAATATTGGGTTGTTGCTCCTACCGCCATTATTGATGTGCTCAGATGTACATCATTTGTTCACAGAGGATTAGATGTTTTTTATGGAGGGCCATTGTGAATGGATCTATCTGCTGGAGCCATTGAACAAGGTGCTTGACTTTTGACAATCAAATCCTACCGGGCATGCCAATTGGTGTATGTCAAACTGTGATATGATAGCCGAACTTTGCTTCGCACAGAATCGGCAAAACAGGCTCATTGGAAGTGGCAGAGGAAGAATCTCTGATGCCAAACTTAGACCAAAAGTATTCGATCATAGTATTGATAATTGAATGAATAGAACAAGGAATGCCTTAACATTTATAGGGGTTAATCATTAAGATATCTCCCAATCATGTTGGGATACATACGTACTTTTCATATAGAAATAATTGTCTTAACATAGAGAAGTTACCGTATATTCAGTATTACCATAATTGTACCTGAAAAGGAAGTGTGGTGTGAAGGTAGAATTGGATTTGGAGATATTCTCTTTGATTTTTGGATTTCAGCCCAACATATGTATGCGATGGTATTTTCCCCAAATGGAAAATAATAACATGGCCTTTGGCCAAATAGAGAGCTTAGAATCTGACCCCATTATTAATTTTAATTAAAAATTAATTTAAAACTAACTCTCAATAATGGATAAAATTTTAAGGACTTTTGTTCATCTAGCTCTGTTCATCATGCTTTAAAATTAACCGAAGAAAGCTATCCAAACAGAGCAAAAAATAAATGATATTTTCCGAGTGGAAGAAAGTGATCAAAAATTGTTTTCATGAAATATAAGTCCTTAAATGAAATCTTGGCAATATAGAGGCAACAATGGCTGCATATTAGAATAGCCTTTATGCCCATGGTCTTCATTTTGGGGAATAGTCTTTAAGTCCGATCAATGACCTTCTTAATTATCTTGAGAGGCTTATTACTCACACATAAAGGACACAACATGATCAGACGTTGAAGTATGGTGTTTCATATAATGATGCCCAGTGATGGGTACACATTCTCCAAGAAGAAGAGCATAATCGTAGGAGGAACAACCATTAACTACTTGTCTTACGTTCTTTACTTGTTCTATGCTTTTATCATCACAAGGCTGATGACTTGATTTAAAATATATATTGTCTATGTTATCTCAATGAATGTTGTACTTTCAAATTCAATCAATAGTCAAATCCTTTTGCGCAATTGTTCATCCTTTATTGGTTTTCATACACTTATCATATTGTCTAGGTTCATTAATTATTTTATGGAGGATGAAGTTAATATTCAATCACTTTTTGATTATGCATCTTGCCTCACCACTTTCAATTATTTTTCTAATTTGGCCTTTTGGCTTATCGTCCTTCTTCTGTGCTCCCACCATACATTCTCGTAGATAAACACAATTAATATATATTTCATTCTCTTATTGTATATGGCAGCAATCTTCTACATCATGACCACGATTTTTAAGTAAACCACACTATTTAGATGAAACTATTCTACAAAGAATGCCTTGTATGGTGGTTGGTTCCTAAAGAAGGTTCTAATGAACAATCAGAATGTCTGTCCTTGACTTCTTCAAAGGTGTATATGTTTTGAAACGGTGTTTTGAATATTCATCTCCTTTGTTCTTGCCAAAAATATCCTTCCGGAAAGTTTTTTCATTCTATTTTTTGCTTGGTGGCCTCTTCTACCTTGGTATACTGTTCCATCATGGATGAAATTGATGAACTATGATGTATGTCTCTTCAAAAAGTTTTAAATAAAGCTTGTTGTCTGTCATGCCATTCATGTATTCTAAGACTGCCATCATATCACTTCGTTCAACCATATTTATTCTTTCATTGGTAAACCTCTAATAGAACTCTGTTGTGAAGTCATTTGGCTTTTATAAAAAATTGAGCAATTATGGTACAATTCTCGTAAAGTTGTTATTTTGATAAAAATGAGTCAATGGTTGTCTACCGAAATCAAAATAAGTGGTAAGCTTAACCTTTATACCGAAATCAAAATAGCTGTCTAACGAAATTTTCTTAAATGGGCTCAGAGGCCCAAATCACATACATATACCCAAATCATAATAAAATTATCATTTTTGTAAGAAAATAAAAGAATAGAAGAGCATATAGCCATACCACATGTTGGGCTCTTGGGCTGCTTGGATGGTGACTTGGGTCATCTTATTCTTGTGGTTTCAGCCATCCTTTCCCATTAGCCTAAATTCACAAATCAAAACAAGATTTGTTACACAACTTTATTTTTAGAACTGATTTTTTTTGCACATATTTTAAAAGGTTAGAATAACAAAAAAAAGTATTTGGAACATACAAATCAAGTATTTGAACATACAAATCTCTATGTTGTACTATTCAAATTATTTACTAAAAAGGGCTCAAAAGTTTTTTTAATAATTAATCTGGTTTATAGGGTTCCCCACCCTTTTCTATTAAAAATCAGTTGTTGCCGAAAATGGCTTACATCAAGTGATGCCCGGAGGCTTACATCCAAGCGATGTCCGAAAGCTTACATCCAAGTGATGCCCGAAGGCTTACATCAAAGCGATGCCCGAAGGCTTACATCAAAGCGATGCCCGAAGGCTTACATCAAAGCGATGCCTGAAGGCTTACATCAAAGCGATGCCCGAAGGCTTACATTTGTGGTGCTAAGTAGATAGTACAATTCTAAACTAAGGTCTCAAATGGATAAAACAGAGATACACAGAGGCACTAATGGATAATACACTACTAAGCAAAGGCCAATGTGGCAACAAATAAGGGCAAATCAAGGATAAATGGTTAGCATTGCGAACCTTTAGTGTAGTCACATACTACGACCCAGGACTTCAGGAGCAAATACAATGAAGTATCAAATAGATGCACACCAATTAGAGTGCGTAAAATTATCTCTAACTCAGCCCCTAAAAGATTAAAATCTAATAGACCAAAGTCTACAAATTTGATTTAAATCCTCAGAAAGAACAGTATCGCCAAAAATCCATTTGTTTAACGACTTTGACTTGGATTTCTCCTAACCATCTCTTTTGATATCAAATTTGAAGTCAATCAAATGTTATCAGACTCAAGCTGTCCGAAAAATAAGCATTGACAAAGATATTTCCTACCCGATACTTAAGTTTAAAAACCATTTAATTCAAAACCTTTTTAAAAGTAAAGTGAAACAGAAAAAGAAAGCAAAAAATGGAGGAAAACAGATGAATAAATAAAATAAGTGCATAATTAAGTGTCTCCCGCCCCAAAAATTAGAAAATTGAAAAGTCAAATACTAAAACAAAAGGAAGCAGAACCCCCATGCCTATGTCCTCCACCAAAGAAAACTACCCGAATTTTATGCTGTAGGCAAAAAATTGGTCTCCAGATTGTAAATAACATTTCACACCCTATATTTGTCGCCGCCGTCCAAGATATACCAATAAAAATGACACCATCGCATCATTAAAAAATTTGAGTGTACCTATCGTCGTCACGATGATGTTGCATCCTAAAAATAGAGTTATTTTGTATTCTAGCCCACCAAAAAATCCCAAACTCTAGCCGAGTTCTGCTTAGTGCTAACTCAGCACATAGTCTGACTGAGTTGCGCTGACTCGGTCCAGGTTGCCCCCATTTGGGCTGAGTTGCGCCGAGTTGCGCTTATTTGCAGCGAGTTCACCGAGTTGGACCGAGTTGCAAAACTAGATTCGAACCAGTGTCGTCCCATCACAAAAGCCACCATTGGAAGCCGCCATTGGAAGCCACGACCACCACGGCTTTCACGGCGGAAGCCCCAACAGAGTTGCACCGAGTTGGACCAAGTCGCCGAGTTGCAGAACTGGCATCGGACCAGTGTCTTCGCCATCACGGAAGCCACCACTGGAAGCCATCACTAGAAGCCATGAACTTGTCAGAAGCCACGACCTCGTCAAAAACCACGACCATCGTCGGAAACCACGGTGAACTTCATTTTTTGTCAGTAGTCTAGATCTCCGGGGAAAATAAGGGTCTGGGTGTAGAGGGGTTGGGAATGGTGGGATTTTGGTGAGGGGCCGCCGGAGAAAGGTGGTGCGGTGGCGGCCCCCCTGAAGCAAACTAGGGTTTTTTGTTTTTTGGGAAGAGAGAAGGAAGAGAGAACTCAGGAAAGAGAGAAGTTTTGGCCGTTGACTAAAAAGGCTCAAAATTTTAATAATGAAGCAGAAATTGACAGAAATGAAATTTCAACAAAGAAGAGTATGATTGATAAACATAGGAATGAAGAATGGGATTCAAAATCAGAGGGAGAAGGTAGATTTAAAGCGATGACGTTTTTTTGCAAATCAGGGTGTCAAAATTAAAGTGAATAACACCGGTTGATAGAAGAATGTAAACAATTCTTATCATATGGTGCTTTGCGAAAAGTAATTGCATTAAACCCATAAACTGAAAAATGAAAAAAAGGAAATTTACCATCAAACCAAGAGGGAGAAGAAAATAGAATGGTTATAGAACACAACTACGATTAAATCAATTAAGATCTTAATTCTAAAACCGATTGCTACTCATCTCAATCATACCTTTTATATTCTAACCAACCTCATAATAACCAAAATTAAGATCTGAGTTCTAAAACTTACTTTGTTAGTTATAAGAATCTATTAGCAGGAGGTTGATATAGCAATCATAATTTTTATATGATAATCAACCTCCTAACAGATTTTTATAACCAACTAACTGTGTCAACAACTTCTAGTAAGTTAGGCTTAAGTCCAGCCCTTTCTTAGTCTATTAAGCCAACTGCACCTTCTTAGATTTGAAAAGACCATTTGGTCATTTTGCTCATGACACTATAATTACTCATGCACTATTTTAAAAAAAAAAAGTTAAAACAAATAATAAAAATCACATGTGGGCTCGGAGACCTGAATCATATACACTATTTGGACTAACAATAGAAGAGTAGACAATCACATTAAATCTACCCTTTTCTCGAAAAACAGAATTCCACAGAATTCCGGTCAGCACTATATTTGTATTATAGTCCTGACTAAAATAGTATTCTGGCCAAACTGTATTTGGGCTGACAATCACCATAAAATTATCATTTTTGCAAAAAAAGAAAAAGAAGAGCATATGGGCTCAGTCAATATTTTATGCTATTCTACTCTTTTATTAGTCAATATCTCCTCGTCCCACTAAAAAATCTTCAATTTACTTATATGAATTAAACTTTTAAGAGTTTGAGTAAGAAGTATTCACTGTTCATTTCACCTCTAAATGTAAACTTTCCTTATCTTTAAGAGCAAACATATTGTTCATCTTAAATTGTAATTTACCGTTGCTTTCGATTGAATTTTTCTGAAAAGAAACATTATTTAGAAACCAAGGAGAATAGAAAAGAAAATCTTCGTAGAAAAGGTCGGTTTGAGAAAATATACTTAGAGGACGAAAATTGTACTGAAGGAGGCCCAAATCATACATATATTTAAATCACAGTAAAACTAAAATTTTATTGAATGGACTCAAATGCCCAAATCACATACATATATTTATAATAAAATTATCATTTTTGCGAAAAATGAAATGGAAAGAAGAGCATATGGGCTCAGAGGCCCAAAACAATCAAATGGGCATTCCACAAGTTGGCATCCTAGGTTGCTTGAATGGTAACTTAGGTCATCTTGTTCTTTTGGTTTTTAGCCATGCTTTTCCCATTAGCCAAAATTCAAGATTAGTTAAACAATTTATTTTCAGAACTGATTTTTGCATCTATTTTAAAAGGTTAGAACGAAAAAAATGCACTTGGAACATAGAAATAAAAAAGTTTCACCTTGAGCACCAAAAAGTTTCTTCTTGCATGTATTGCACTTGCCCAGTTAATTCCCACTCTCGTGGGCGTGAGAGGGAGGCACGGATGTAAAGCACTTGATTTTTTCCATGGATTGAACTGAATGAAGAAATGGCAAGAACAGTGAGATGAAGAATGAGAGCAAAAATTTCTGATGATATGATTTTATTGTACTATATTATACAATATTTAGTATTCTCTATGTTGTACCATTCAAATTATTTACTAAAAAGGGCTCTGAAAATTAGTAATGAAGCGGAAATTCACAGAAATGAAATTTCAACGAAAAAGAGGAGGATTGACAAACAGGGGAAGGAAGAGTGGGATTCAAAGTCAAAGGGAATAAGATAGATTGAAAATGACAACATTGTAAACCAGAGTGTCAAAATGACAGTGAATATCCGGTTGATAGCAGAATATTCTTATTATATGGTTTTTTGCAAAGAATTATTTTATTAGATATATGGTTTTCGTTAACTAACACAAGGGGTGAAGGTTAAGACAAGGATACATATCTACAAGGAACAATTTTTTAATTTTTTTGAAACAAATAGTAGGACCCTTCTCATTAAGATATAGAAATGGTTTACAATTTTGTTGATAAACTAGTACTATTGCTAGTCTATCTTCTATTACAATTGATGCACTAATGAACTATTGAAAAACCATAAATAAAATGAGAAAACCTATCTATTATAAGGTGGGATGAATGAACTCCCACATGGATGACTCACACAGTTTGAGTGGGGTGGCCTCCCACTTGAGCTCCACACGAACATGGTGTATCAGAGCATGCTTCATGCCAACCTGGCATATAGAGACTTAAAGACCATAATTTATTAAGGAGGGGAGAGAACTTCTCCGAGTTGCGCCTGGTCAGTCGAACACAATGCCCTGATTACCTTAGTGGCTGACTACACTACTACTTAGCTTAAATCGGGATAAAGGCGCACCAGATCTGGGAGACCGGAGACAAAACAACCCAAAATAAAGTAGGAAATGTAAACAAGCATAATTTCATTTCAGAACAAATGGTCACCCGGTTCAATCTTTCCCATCTGAACCCGCCATCGCCCTATTCGGATGGATCTGACCCACGATAATCAATCATGGTCTACAATGTTTCCGCCGGTCAACACAAAATTAAAATTACCAAATTTACCTTTTTGGTTTTTGTTGGCACTGGGCTAAGTCGTGTGTCTCCTCAATTGATGTACTTCACCTCCTGCAGCTATGCTCCACCACCCCCACCCCCACCCCCTACCCTCGCGGTCATGCACCGCCATAACTGGACGTGCACCCCACTGATGAGCAAACGCCGAGTTGGGGTTTCAGTTACGTCGTCATTTTCCACCTAAGCTTTAGTTGCGTCGTTATTTTCCACCATCACTGATGGTTGAAGGTTCGAGCGCCTTTGATTTGGATTGAGAAGAGAAATCAGAGAAAAGATGTCAGTGGCGGGTTCAGCTCAGAAACGTCGATCGGCAACGGGTTCAACATAGAGATAATGGTCAACGATGGTTATAGCTCGATTTCCCAGCGATGTCAACCACTCGCTGGGAAAGGAGGTGGCGGAAGCGGAGGCACGACAAAGAAGGTGGTGGAGGCACGGTGGCAAGGCGGGAGAAGAAAATGACATTTTTGTCTTTCAAATGTTGTATTAGGATGAAAGGGCATTTTGGTCATTCCCGGTTGGTCAATGGCCAAAAATGGACGGTCAATGCAGGAATATAGACTGTATGGTTATATTTGCACTTATGTAAAGTAGTTATGATTGTTTACACAAAAAATTATCTCAGAGTTACATGTGCACTTATTGAAATATATATGGTTATATTTGTAAATATCCCTAAAAATAATAATTTCTTATCTCATTTGAATTTGGAACTGCTTTCTGCAACGGTATATTTAAATGTTATGTTTTGTTTACGAAAATGTGGAGTATTAAACAATGAAAAACTTATACTTTTAAACTTTTTTTAATTAATTACTTTCAGTTTTAATATCACAAGGTCATGTTTTACCTCAACTAATCGTTAAACGTGATCATTTTATAATTAGTACTAGCGGAGTACCATCGCGCAATGTGCGATATTATTAATTAAAATATTATGATTAAGTTTTTTGCACATGTGGTGTCTTACATTTAGGTTGAAAACAAAGAATTTTATTTTAAATTTTAGTCATCTAAGAGAGATACTTAGAAATAATTAAATATTGAATACAATAAAATGTTGTTTATTTTTATAATATTATATTCAAATTATTTAAAAAGCTATTATTTATATGTTGAGATTCATTTTAAAAGGCTATCATAATTATATGTATCTCATTGCAATAAATAAAAGTAAATATCAAATGACTTTATCAGTCTCATTAATTATAAAATATCCTCATTTATCAGTTAGTCGGTGTAAAACAAGACTTTATCATGTATAAATTAATAAATAAATAATATGTATACATGTTTCTATCAGAAATACTCTATTAATGTATAATTTTTTGAACATTTTGTTATTTTAGATTATGCGTTTCTTTAAATTATATATATAGTACAATGAGATATTTATGATTTTAATTATATCTTAGGAAGTTATATCTTTTAACAAATTATGACTGATTATATATAGTACAGAATTAAAATCGGTAACATATTATAATATTGGTATAAGTAATAATTGATGATATGTAGTAAAGAATTAATTAGTAACATATTATAATATTAGTATGTTATTTTTAGACAATTTTGGTTTATGTTAGTCAAAATGACTTCAATATCCCTAGTTGACAGCACTATCCAAAAAGCAAACAATTTATATTATATTATGATTTGGATAAACAACATTTTCTGACAACAAAATGGAGTAAAACACTTCACTTAATTACAAGTGAATTCTTTCATCCCAAAATTAACTTCACGATTTAAATTTTTTAGATTCAATTGTATCAATGTTTTAGCTACACTTCTCGAAAAAAATGTTTTAACTACAAATATATTTGTTTATATGAATAATTTTATGATATAATAATTTTAAAATATATATTATGATGAATCTAAAAATATATATTTATTATATTATAATAATCTTAAATATATTAAGTTTTTAATGGTTGAAATTAGTTTTTTAAAGACGAATTATAAAGTTAATTGTGAGATGTGATAGTAATCGGAAAATAAATAAACATTTCTAGTCACCTTCTCTCTCTATCTCCCTTCTCTCTCTATCTCCCTTCTTTCTTCTCTAAGCGCCAGAACACTACTTTTCGTTTTCACTGAAAAACAGCTCTATCACCATCATTTTTCAACCGGAATCAACCACCAAAGCAAAATAACAGCATGACATCAAGATACTACGCTACTATGTCGGCTTAGCTAACGCGAAGCTTCGCATAGACACTTCAATAACCCCCCCCCCCCCCAATTACCTCATCACTTTCAATAATCCAAAACCTAAATCCAACTCTGCAATTTAAGGGAGAATCATCAGTACTCTTCAGTCCAGACGAAATTCAAGAGCTATCGAGCCACTACTCCAATGTCCTCATCGGAAATTTTCCAAAGGATCGCCCGGCTTTGGAACGAACAGAAACCGATTTCAAAACTGTGGGTTTCTATGGAAGATACCAACTAGGAGTGGTGGACTTCAAGAATATCCTCATCCGCTTTCAAGAAAAATAAGATTTCCAGAGATGAAGGATCAAGGGAGTCTGATCCTTAAATGGTATTTCTATGAGGGTTTTACGGTATACACCATATTTTAAGCCAAATAATGAGTCATCCATTGTCCCAACATGGCTCACCATCAGGAATGTTCCTTTATACTACTACAATGTACCAGCCATTGAAGCCATTGGAAACCAAATGGAAAAACACATCAAGATGAATCTAGCAACTGAGAAGCTTACCAGGACATCAGCTCTAAAAATCCGCGTTAAAGTTGACCTGCAACCCCAACTCCTCAACCATATTAGGTTAGGTTTAACTGTAGAAAATGAGAAATACTCTATTGAATATGAAAATCTCCCTTCTTATTTCTCCCACTGTAAGGAAATAGGACACCCTATTGAGAAATGTAGAATTAAGCACCCTGAGTTGACTGTTTAACTCAGTAATGAATGTAGAACCACAACCAAAGACAAGGGAAACTGGAAACTGGTTGGTAGATAGGGTCAACCTTCAGGTGGTACTATAGATGATAAACAAAAGGATTATGAGGAAAAAATCATAGCAACAAGTGATCATGGAGTTGAAAAACAGACTCCCCACAACTACCAACCCACCCAGCTCTAACCAAAAAACCCCCAACAGTGGGGACTTAAATCAACTTAAAGATTGTCATGCCACACCAAAGCCCAAATCAAAATGCCCAGGATCATGGTTTAAATGCCTGGAAATACCTCTCACGGCTCTAATAACAACGATCAGGATCCCCCACAGTTACCTCTCACTGATATCATGACAGAGCGAGTGATACACAGAGGATCCTGGCACCAGAAAACTCAAAGACCAAAGATAACACTGCAGGTATTCCTCCAAACTCCCCTGATTTAGATTCGGAAAATAATGTGCTTTTCACACAATCATGCAAGTCTAGTCCTCAAAGATCAAATCGATTCATGTTATTGAGGGATGAAGAGGAACTACAAGAAAAATGACCTTTTACTTCGCCCTTTTTACCTCTGTTTTTTTGGCCTAGGTTAAATAATTGAGGTAAAAAGTCGTTTACCATGGTTATTTTTTTGAAATAAATAATATTATTTATCTCGGTTAAACAAACTAAAGTAAATAGTACGTTATTGGGAGGTCGTCGCCGTACCTCTCAAAGATACTATTTTTATGCCCAATATGCTTACTAAATACAACTAAGTAGATAGTTGGCAAATCGGGGTCGTCCACAGAGAAGAGGGATATGCCTAAGGGTTCATGCATACAAGGATGAATATAAGCCTAGATATATATATACTTAGATATAAAATCAAGTAAAATGGGGGGGCCTGGTTGGTTTGTTTTCTAAGTTATGAAATTGAAAACAACAAAACTAGCAAAGTCAAGTAACTATGCTAATCATTTAACAAGCTAATAAAAAGGGTAAAAACTACAAACGACAAAACCTTGGGGGTAATAGATTTCCGCTTCCTAACCTAGTATCTATCCTTTAATCCACTACCTATTCACTACTCTAACCACTTGTTGTCAAGATAATCTTCTATCCTTATTTGATAGTAGTTTACAAGAGTGAATTCGACATCTCTCTCTAAACCTCACTAATGACCCATTTAGTCGTTCAACACCTAAAGGTATCCCATTAATGGCATTAAGCATGAAAATAAACAAGCTTGGTAACACTTATAAACACTACACCATATCTAAGCATTGAACCAATTCATGCATTTATACAAGATTAGCCAAGAACGTTCAACGCTCGTAAACCTCACTCATTTTCTATACAAAACAAACATGACAAAGAATTCGACATAATCACATTCATCTAGAAACTATCAAATCATCAACAACATTAGAAGCTCTAAATCATGCTCTTGGATTTCATATCAAAGAAAAGGAGAATTAGTTACTTTCTCCAAACCCCAACACATAATCATAAAAGCAATTCATATACACAACCTTCTAACACCAATAATGGATTAAACAATCAAATTCAAGCCCAATAAATACACAATAGAAAAATCATTAAATAGATAGATGTGGATTCTCAAGACATAGATAAGGAAGCCTCAATCCAATGCTCCCAAGGAGATAACTAAGCTAAATAATAAAAACCCATAACTAATCTACAAATAAACAAGAAGAAAGTGAAGGAGAAGGTGAAAAACTAGGGGTTTTAAGCCCCCAAGTCGGGCTAAGAAGGATGAGGAATGAGTGGATGAAATTCTATTTACAGTACAAGAAAAAGGGGAGTAAAAAGCAAGTTGCAGATCATCCGTTGCGAGTCGCGGCCATTCCCTCGCGCTCGCAACAGAGGGAAGTCCAGCTCTTAGCTCTTTTTGTTTTGCTTCCTCCGGGTGAACCGTTGATCCTTTTTGGGGGTTCTTGTAGTCATTTTTATAGTACTAGAGAAGACGAATCCAATGGTGCCATCCTTGGAGGCTGGTTCCTCTCGGATAATTTTCAGAACTCTGCTTCAAAACATAGATCATTCTTCATCCTCTACTTTGTTCTCCTTCTTCACTTTATCTTCTACCACTTTGTAAGTGGCCTTCCTTATTCTACCATTCTTGTGAATGGAATTCTTCAATGATAGTATTAAAATAAGCTCACATGTAAGTCTCCAAATCTTCAAAGATAGTCTTCAAAGTCTTCCAACAATTCCCTTGTTACACAAAATCCTCTAGAGAAGTAATAAAATCACAAAGTTGCTCTTAAATCTCATTAGATAATTTCAAGGAAAATTTCAACACATAGAGCACAAAATTGTACAAAAGTGAATCCAAAATTTCCCAAAATAACCGTATAAAATGGACACACCAAACACGGGTAGAAGGATTAAAATTAATGACTAACTATGGCACTATACCCACGGGAAGTGCAATTCCAATCTTAGCTTTAATAGACTGCCAAAACCAACCGCTTCAACATCAGCCTTCAGTTGATCACTGAGATTAGAGCAAAGATCTGTGACCATTACGTGCTGGCTTCCAGGCATAAATTTCTTAGAAATCCTGGAAAAAAACATAATACAGTAAGTTAGTAAATATTCAAACTATTCACATAAATACCTAAACTAAGAGAATAAAAAAATAAAGTAATCATAGAGTAGTTAAAAACAAAAAATTTAATTAATACACAACCAAATCATGATAAAGTAAAAAAAGAGTAACTTATTGTATAATAAAACTAAATAGTTAAACACATAAAAGAATCTGAAACTATACACAAAAAGTTATTAAAATAATGAAACTAAAAACTTAAAGTCACACATCAACAATTAAAATATATAGTGAAACAAAACACTGAAACACCAAGTAAAGGATAAAATACCCAAACTGCTAAAATTCTAAATAATTCAAGTAATTATGCAAAAAATTAAAAACTGAAATATTGAAAATTAATGTCTACACATATAAAGTAAAATCATAAATATATAAAATAACATAACATACCTAGAACCATTGGGAAGCTCAAATTTAGCAATTCGTTTAACCTGTCGTGTCATTTCTGTGCCGTCAATAGTACTCCACACTAAACGATGAGCAGGAACATTTCTCTTCGACACAGGTTCTCCAGGCACAACATCTCGCTTGCGCTTTCCCGCAACAGAAAAAAATTCGACGGCTTACTTCCATCTCCAGCAACATCCTTAATGGGGCTCTTCTCAGCAGGCTTCTTCGCTGCGGAATTCTTATCATCAGACTTCTTCTCAGTAGGATTCTTCACAGCAGGTTCCTTCATTGCATGCTCCTTCTCCGTGGGCTTATTCGCAGCCTGCTTCTTTCCATCCGCCTTCTTCACAGTCGGCTTCTATCCATTCCCATCAGAAAACTTTTCTTTGCCCTTTTCATTTGCAACCACCATTGGAGGAGACTTATCAACAAAATCATCATCTTCAAGAAAATCCTTATCAACAAGCGTAGTTCAAACAACTTATAACCTTCTGTCTAGCCCCTTTCTTTCTAGAAGTACTCTTAACTACAAAACACAAATAGAAAAAGAAAAGCTAAATACTAAATCAAAAGGACAAATTAGAAGTAGAGAAATAGATCAATACCAAGAGCAGTTTCACTTCTTAATTCTTCAATGATAACTTGTATCCCAGCATTTATGGGATCCTCAGCAACAACAGTACAACCTACAAAATTTAAAAAATTTAACTAATACTAAATAAAAATAAAGTAATTATATATATACAATAACTAATATGTTAAAAATTATCATCAACAACAGCATTTCTTTCATTATCTGTTGCACAACCATAAACAGCACAACTCTTTCCACATTCTGATGCAAATATAACGACTGGTGAGTTTAATATTATAACTAAAAATAAATACATATGAACTAATAACTCAAAAAAATTACTTAAAACTCCTAATACTAACCACTGTGATCAATATTTGTTGAAGTGGGAGGACTAATGATCACAATTTTCTCCACAACTACATGATAAAAATAATTGATGTCGATTTTAAAGTGCAATCTCCAATCTTAACTAATGAGTTAAATAGCAGAACTAACAATTTAAACATATGAACTAATAACTCAAAAAATAAGAAGTCGAAACTCCTAATACTAACCACTTTGTTTAATATTTGCTGAAGGTGGAAGACTAATCATCACAGACTTCTCCAAAACTACACCACAAAAAAATATTTACCTAATAAGTTTCATACCCGAACTAACAAAATGATAATAAATCATAAAGCATTAATCGAACCAGATTGTGTAAAATTTGTTGAAATTGGAAATGGAGGATTACTAACAACAGTTTCAACCTCAGCAACAACTACATAACACAAACAAAAAATATAAATACCAATGGTAAAGCACTAAACTAATAAAAGTTTTAAAAAACCAGAATAGATTAAATTTACCAAGTTTATCTTGACCCACCAGTTAGATCACATCCAGCTACGATAAAAGAACAAAATATTGAAATACCAAAGGTATAGAACTAAACAGTAAAAATAAAACAAAAAAGAGACAGAATAGATTAAATTTACCAAAATTATCTTGACCCCCCAGTTAGATCACATCCCGCTAAAATAAAAAACAAAATAATTAAATATCAAACGTAAAACACTAAACAGTAAAAGTAAAACAAAAGAAGACCAGAATTGATAAATTTACCAAGATTATCTTGATACGATATCAAAAAATAGTATTTATTATATTTTATTGATTTATTATTAAATTAGGGTTTTAGGAGGTCAACACTATACTCTTTTTCCACTTGGTTTTTTAATGAGATGTTGTGATCATTTTAGTTTATTATTATTATTATTAAAGAAGTCATAAACTCGGCCATGTTGGCTTAGAAGAATTTTGGTAATATTTTAATTAACGTTTAGAATATTCAGTTTTATTATTATTAGAATTAGATTTGGTAAGTTTAGATAAGGTAGATTCATTCAAGAATTCATCCAATATTTGGATTGATTTACT
>JAULKM010057516.1:0-12469 GCA_032355605.1 Rubia tinctorum
AGTGGATTATTCTGAACTGGGCTAGGCCCCGCAGACGTAGGTGGATTTCACCGAACTGCGTAACCAAGTTGTGTGTCGTGCATTTATTTACTTTACATACTTGGTTAGGTTAACCTACGTTGGAACATAGGTTTAAGGATTAAATCGGATAAAACGGTAAAACCAGTTTTTTCACAGTTGTTTAAACTTACTTAATTCTGTCGCTGTTTACAATTGGCAATTTGGTTGACCGTTTATACAATCCACTATTGACAAAATCGTCATGCGTAATGGTCAAACTGCCAAACTAAACTAGGAGAGCACAAATTTCTTCGTTATTTTTTCAATATTTTTAGAATTTGTTGAAGAAAATTTCAATTATAACCTACTACTCTGTGCGGCACAGCAAATCTTTTGACACAAAACAATCATTTTCACGGTCTTTGAATCACACCCTTTATGCCGTACAAAGTCACACCAATGACGGATAAACTTAGGGATCAAATTTCGACCAGAATTGAACGGTTTTTATAAAATTTAGTTTGGGTCAATTTGCCTTTCATTTTTTATCCGACCGGTTACATGATTATAAATTTAATGTTTCTTTATTTTTATTTTTATAAATAATCCTTCCATATTAGAAAAACGTCCAACAGAACTATCCATCTTAATCCAAAATTTTGTGATTGTTTGCGTCTAAGGCGGGAATTAACCAGTTTCAATCAACGGGTTACATTACCTACTTCTAGAAGCAAATCTAATAAATATATGTCAAAGGAAAAAATTTTGTATGAAAAAAAAAATTAGGTGAGACCGTTTTACCATTAGTTAGACGAGAAATAAAATAAAATATTTAAATCATAAAAAATATTAACTCATGTCACCTCTCATTTTCAACAAATTGTATTTAAACCTCCGTCTCCACATGAGATTGGTAAGACTTTCACATTTAAGTTTTTGTATATTGCATGTGACAATTTCGTGGTGCGACTTGAACTAAAACAAAAAAAAGAGTACAAGTATATATGGATGAGGTTTTCCACATTTCCATTTTTGTTTGTTCCATAATTTTCCTATCATCTCAATTCTTGTCTTAAAAAAATCTATTTGCATCCATTTATTTTTATTGAAATCATTTTTCAATAATATTTACTCATCTATTATATACTTCCTTCACTCTATTCAAAATTTTCTACTTTTTAAATCATTTTTATAAATGATTGTTGACTATAAATTTTAATTATTGTATGTGTAATAATATCAACATGTGAGATAATGTTAGATTTCATGTAACATATATTTTTAAAAATTAATTTTTTATATATTGCCAGTACATGTAACTAAAGATATTTATAGTCAGACGTGATTTTAAAAACTTAATTAAAAATAGGGAGTTTTGGTTAGGAATGGAGGAAGTAGTACTTCCTCTATTTCAATACATTTAACAAATAAAATTTATAATAATTGTTTGCTTTATATTGATACATTATTTTTAAAATAAATTTATTTAATTTCGCATACATTTTTTTTAAAAAAAAATAATCTCATTCAGTTATTTTATTTATCATAAATTTAAATTCCAGCAAAAATTATAATGCCAAATAGTATAGTAGAAAAATAATTGCAAATAGAAGCAGAGGATGATTGTGAGCCCGCGGATGTAGCAAGGGATGAGAAAATGCAATACCCGTGGAAGTGAAAGAGACGCGAGGGATGGATGGATGAAGTAATCCCACATCCTCCCTCTTTTAGTACTCCTAAACTGTATTTTATGCTCTCTCCGTCCCACTATAAATAATTTATTTATTTTTTTACGATTTTCAATGAGCATGTTTGACCGTAAAAATCTCTAGTTAACTATAATAATGCCGCATAAAAAATTGATGTTATGACAAATCTAACAACATTTCACACGATTTTTTTATTATTTATATATTAATTTATATATGGTCAAAGTTTGACTTTTAAAAGTAAATAAGCAATTTATAGTGGGACGGAGGAAGTATAAATGAATTTATTTTGTCTTTGATTAAATAGATTAACGGTTAAATTAATTATTAAAAATTATATTTATATGTTTTTAAAGTTGAATTATAATTTTTTAATATTTTAAAATTTATTTTAAAATTTTCATAATTATAAATATTATATTCAATAAATAAAAAAATAAATATCAATTATTCTATTAGTAATAATAATTATAAAATGATTTCGTACATATAAATAAATAATTAAAAATGTATTAATTTATTTAAAATTACAAAAGGTAAAAGTACTAATCAGGTCACTCTCTTGTACCAGAAAATTTTATATGTTAGCAAATGTTATACTCCTTCTGTCCCAACTAAATCTGCACAAAATCTTTTTTTTCAGTGAAAGTAGTCGAACTTTGACCAGAAATTTGAATATATATATGAACAATAATTTTATCTTACGAGATATGGTTAGATTCGTCGTAACATGTAGTTTCCAAATATCAAATTTTTATGTGTTGTTATTGTCTGTAGTTACACATATTTACAGTTAAACACGTTTATTGGAGATCGTGAAAAGATTTTGTGCAAGTTTGACTGGGATAGATGGAATATGTTAAGGTGTTAAGCAAATTAAATTCAGTCACGTGTTTCACAAATCACTCATTTCTTTAAAAAAAATCTTTACTTTACTATATATAAAATTTGTAAAATACGTGGAAGAAACTAATTTACCAATCTTTCAATGTAAAACACTTTTTAACATAAATTTTTTCTACGTTTATACTGAAAGCGTTGGTTTTAGGCGTAAAGGCGGCAATTGCCATTTGCCAGCAAAGAATGCCCGAACACCAAAAGCCCCCACTAATGAATACCAACATTCTTACCGTGTGTGATGGTTTAACATGAGAAAGTTGAATTTCACACTATTGCATTAAGGGTATGAATTTTTAGGTGAATGAAATGAGTTGAACAAAGTGAGTTTCAAAATAATAAAATTAAATGAATTAATAAAATTAAAATAATCTTATCAAAAATAGAAAGTGTGTCAACCCTTTAGAAACAACTCAAAAAAAGTGTGTCAAATCCAATGAAACAAAGTGAGTACTCCATCTATTTCTCTATTAATGACATACTTACCTAATTGAGATGTTTTCTTTTAAATGAGACACTTTCCATTTTTGGTAAGATTATTTCAATTTCATCCACTCATTCTACTTTTTTACTTTCTGCATTCAATTTCATCAACTCATTTTCTTCACCTAAATTCAACCACATAAACATATGATGCCATAAATAACAAAACAGTGGGAGTATGTTACTATAATGTTTAAAATAAAATTAACTAATAGTGTCAATCATGAAAAAACTCGTTTCAATAATTTTTGGAGTTATATTATAATTATTTATAAACATTCCCTCTGTCTCATTCTGTCATTTAACTATTTATTTAATCAAAACTTCATAACTTTGATAACAAAATTGAATTGATGTAGTATAAATATGAGTATATACTATTGAGTGATACATTGTTAGATTCGTTGTAACATATATTTTTACAATATCAACTTTTCACGACTTTTAATTAGCCCTAATAGAATATACTCTTTAAGGATTAAACATTTTCTGAGTCAACTGATGAAATTCAAAGTGTGCAGTTTGAAATGGTACGAACAGAGTACATTAATTACTTTTGAAAAACTTTTCAAAGTTATAGAAATTTAGTTACAGTAAATAAAAACAAACATAAAATTAAGTCATTGGTTACATCATTTATAAAATAACCTTGTGTTAATCTGTTTAGAATGAGACTTTGCATTAATTTTTTTAAAATTCTCACTATAAAACACTCAACAATATTCTATGGGTTGTGAAATTTAGGGTTGGTATTTTGATCCAAAATATCATACCATACCAACCAATCTACCAACCAAACCACGTACCATTTGTACCGAAAATGTTGGTAGCCGATGACGTGGCATAGTAGTACCGTACGACACATTTTTTATAGTATGGTAATGGTATTGAGAAAATATTACCATGGTATTACCGTACCGTATCACATATTATATATTAAAAATACAACTAATATTATGTGAAATACGAGCTTTTATTTAGTTATAAGACTTAGTCATTTGTTAATATTAAAACCAATTTAATAATTTAAATATGTAATTTATATTTTTGTTCCAATATGCTGGATATTGATAAAAGTTTGAAATATTTTTTTAAACTAGATTTCTTGACAATTGACATTTTTGCTCTAAACCTTACAAAAAAACTTTAAAATCATAATTCTCTTGTATTTATTATAACTTACTTATTACAAATAATCTTGTTTCAGACTGAGTAGCCGTTAGACGGGGGTATTTTATATTTGATGTAACTAATGGAGTAATTTGATGTTTGCTTTTATTTATTGCAACGAGGTTCGATCCTATAATTTCGATTTTTTATATAATGTATCGTATTATATAAATAATTGTAATGCGTCCTTAAAAATTATTGAAACGGCGTTTTTAATGATTGGTCAACCGTTAGTCGGTCTAATAAGAGACTTTCTCTACTTATTTTGATGCTATCGTATTTGTTGTATGAGCAATTATTATAACTTATATTTGGTGGTATTATACCATACCGTACCGATACTAACCAATTTTTGTGTATACCGATGTGTTGGTATGCCAAAGATTTGATACGGTATTGATTTTAAAAATCATATATCGATATTGTTGGTATAGTACATGGTATAAGTAAAAAGTGATGGTAAATATGTTGGGAGATGTGATTTAGATAAATCAAATTAAGTTGTACTTCCTCTGATTCTCTATTAATGACACACTTACCTAATTGAAATGTTTTCTTTTAAATGACACTTTTCATTTTAAACAAGATTCCTTCAATTTCATACACATATTTTATTTTTTACTTTCTACATTCAATTTATTAGCTCATTTTGTTTAATTATACCCAAGCACTCAAACTTTCATAAATAACAAAATAGAGATAATACATAGAATGTTTAGTTAACGCCAAATCCATACAGCTTGCATTCATACTGTAAATCTATTTTGCACGCATCGGCATGCTATTCTTGAATGGACATATCTTGTTATGAAACTCCATTTCATGATTTATGGTTGATTGATTTGTCAAATTCCCAACAATGACACTTCCTCCGTTTTTTTATTTATGTCATCATAGATTTATGTGTTTGTATTTAAGTGATGAGTGAATAAAATTGAATGTAAAAAGTAAAAAGTAGAATGAGTGGATGAAATTGAAAGAATCTTTCCAAAAATAGAAAAAGTGCCAAATAAAAGAAACATTTATTTATATTAAGTGTGTCATAAATAACAAAACAGAGGGAGTAAGAAAATTGATAATAAGGTACTCTCTCCGTCCCCCCTATTTGTGTCATACCTTCATTATTTGGTTTCTCTATATTATTTTCTTACTTTCATTTTTGGTAAAATTTCGAACGCAAAAAATAATAATTTTGTTCACAAACTATTTTTATGCTATTTTAATAAATTTTGAAAATTGATATTTTTTTGTGGTAAGATAGGAATAGAGGGACGAAGGGAGTAGCAAAATTCTTAGTTGCCTAATTGCTTATTAGCTGGGTAAAAATATTTCAGGGCACTAATTTATGCAATGGGATGCTTTTTCTCGAAATATACCATCCAAGCAATTTATTATTTGAGAGTCTCATTGAATATATTATTCTAAGTTTTCTACTCATATGCATATTATAATCATTTCAATAGAAGCTCTATAATATATAGAGAGGAGCGTCTTTGTTAGATTCCATAACAATTAGATAATCAATAAATCTCGTTCCTATAACTTTTAAAGTTATATTATAATTATTTATGTTTAAATATATATTTTAAAATTATAGAAATTTCATTAAAATAAATGAAAATATTAAATCACTCAATTATTTATATTAATTATAATATAATCTCATTATTGATTAGACGGTCTAAAACAGTATACTTCGTATTGTGTTTCTCTTAACACAATAACTAAGTTTTATATAATTGTAACAGCTGGAATTGAATTTTTCAGCGACATAAGAATTGAGGTTATGCTATTATTATTTTTTAAATTTAATGCAAAATGGGTGAAAAGAACCTGATCTTATATTAACAACGAAGCAGTTAAAATGATGTCTAAGGTAATTTTACTTTAAATTTTTTAAATTTGGGATATATATAAATATAACCCTATGTACTTGAATAAGTGCAAATCCCAGATAATTAAAACTAAAAAAAATGCTAACTAGTTCATGAAAATGTAAATATAACCTTATGGCGAGAAATAGGGCGTTAACCTTGCTTTTTCTGGCGTTGATCCCCCAAAAATGATAAAAATACCCTCAAACCAAAAGTTGAATTTGGGTGGACAATTATACCCTTACCCGTCACCAGACCACCACTGGACCACCGTTGTGCCACCGCCGCGCCACCGGCGCACCGACGTCGTAACATGTAGGGTTTTATCAGCACATTATGAAAACTAGTAAGGTTATATAAACACATTTCTAAAATTTATAGAGCTATGCCAGCACACTCATAAAAAGTGTAGGGTTATATCAACACATAGTATAAAAACAAAGTGTATGGTAATACGCTTGGCTGACCTTATCGGGCGACCACATCATCATATACATCATTATCACATCATAACAATATCATATACACCATAAAATTCGACACAATAACATCATCATTCATATTAAAACACCATTATCACATATCCTAGTCTCATTTCAAAACCCATCAACTTTAAAAACCCTAAGTTGAAGAACACAGCAAAATAACAACTGCACAAAACACCAAAGGTAATCCAATTATCAATCCGGACTAAACGCAACAAAATAATGTAGTCCAATCATAAATCCGAATTATACCGCATATCTCTATTCATATGACATGATGAAAAAGAAAATCACATAATCAAACTCAATATCACATTAATCTAGTAAATTATGGGGGAATTTCGAATGAAAATACCATTATTGAAAGGTTCTCGCACTTCCACTTCAACGTTCGCTGCTTCGACCACACCAAAGCTCTTCCTTCGCCCTTGGAATCACACTTTGGAACGTCGGCGATTGGTATAGGAGGTTTAAATGGCAGCTGCACGAGGCTTGTATTGGTTTTGTACTGACATGACACTTTCTTTTTATAGTATGTGCTGATACAACCCTACCGTTTTTACGAATGTGCTGATATAACCTTATAAGTTTTAGAAATGTGTTGATCCAACCCTATTAGTATTCATAATGTGCTAATATAACACTACTTGTTACGTCGCGGTGCAACAGTGGTCTGCCGGCGGCGCGGCGACGGTCTGACAACAATATTTGGGGCATTAATGATGCTAAGGTAGTAACGTCATTTCTTATTTTTAGTTTTTTTTCTTCAGAAAGACAATATATTTTCATGAAATTCTAGTTAAAGGTTGTCGGAAAGGGTTATATTTGTACTTTTACTTATTATCCAGGGTTATATTAGCACTTTCAATTGTCAGAAGGTTAATCTGCACTTATGTGAATTATATAGGTTATATATGCACTTTTCTCTTTTAATTTTTAAACCTTCTCAGTCTCTCTCCTATTTTAAAATGCACATTTTAACTTTAAAAGTTGTCTTGAAAATATTTGATTTTAATATCTTTCAATAAGCATAATTTAAATTTATAATTTTTGATATTTTGAAAATATAAGTTATTACGTATTTAACAAATTATCACAACAGTATTTATACTTAGACATCAATTTAATTTTGTGATTAATTTTAAAATTAATTAAATAAATAGCTAAATTGCTAGTTGAAATGAAATGTACCGAATAACATGAAACAAAGAAATATATGTGGAAATAAAATTAGGCAAACAAAGCAGAAGCGAAACACGTTGAGGAAACATGTGCGCGGATAATTGTGTTTAGTAGGACGGTGGAGTTATCGAAAGTGGGCTTTGCTTTTAGTTTCCATCGTAGGTTGGTGTTGGAGCAATAAAAACTTGACCAAATTCACAAACATCATGACCGGTGCCTATGATATTAAACTACTATTCCTCTTATTTTTAAAGTGAGTACTGTAATGATAAAAATAGTATTCCCTCTGCCCCATTGCAATCATTATCACGCTGTCCAAGAAAAATATTTGACCGATAATATGTTTACCTACGTAAAATAACGACAAATATAAATAGATATTTGAAAACTACTTATTACGACAAATTGAACAATATCATATACCATAATATTGGTGTTCATAAATCTATTCAAATATGAGATCAAATTTTAATAGTGAATAATGTCAAAAATATAAAAAATGCAAATAGAGATGGAACAGAGGGAGTAAAAATTTATAGTGTAATCACACAGTAACTGATGTGACTATTATTTTTAAAGTGAGTGCTATAATGATAAAAATAGTAAAAATTTATAGTGGAACCACACAATAACTGATGTGAGAATAACAAAAGGATAAATATATCCCTAATTAGTCGCATCTTTAAAGAAAGATGATTAGTGATTTAGTTAACAAAGTGCATATATAACCCTACATAATTGACGAAAGTGCACATATAACCCTACATAATTGACGAAAGTGCACATTTAACTCTACATAATTAGCGAAAGTGCACATATAACTCTATGATAATTGAAAGTGCAGATATAACCCTAAATAATTTGTGCATGTGCACATATAACGTTTTCCGGCAGTTTAAGGTCGGAATTCAATGAAAAGATCATTTTGTCCCTCTGCAAAAAATAAAAAATACAAAAATCATTAAAATTACCTTCATCTACAATTTTACCCCTCTTTTCTCCGGAATGGGCTACTCACAATCATAGCCGGCGAAGCTCCATTCTGACCAAAAGGAAGTTTCGGCCAGCTCCACACCTCGTCACCTCCCGCGAACCAGTGTTTCCGTCACGCTTGTAGAGTTGCTCCGCCGCGTCGGAGAGAATTCCGTCAACACCCTCGACCGCCATGTGATTCCGTTCGACGATCCATTTATGAACCCTTACCTGTTTGTTCTCTCTTTCCGTTGGCCGTCGAACGTTAAAGACAACACCCGCGTCATCGAGTTGAAGATCGTCGTTGAGTTGAAGCCCAATTGCGTTAGCGTCGATTTGAAGCCCAACGTCAGCGTTGATTTGAGATTTGGGGGCACACCAAATTGCTAGGGTTTCAAGATTTGGAGATCGTGGAGCGGGTTGCGGGATGAGGATGTTGCTGGGGCTGGTTGGAGCTGGTTGGAGGGGTGGCGTTGGTGGGGGGAGGGGTGAAGGTAGGAGGGGGTGATGTCAATAACCGTTGACGAGGTGGTCGGCGGTGAGGGGAAATGTGAATTTAGGTCGGAAATCTGAGAGAAAATATGAGGTTAGAAATATGGCATCGGGGGTCTGACAGCGGCTGTGGCGCGGTGAGAGTGGTGGAGCAGTGGCAGTGGTGGGTCAAATGACATTTTTGTCTTTCAATTTTTTGTTTTAGGCTGAAGCATTTTGGACATTTTGGTTGGTCAATGGTCGAAAATGACCAGTTAATGCCATAATATAGGCTTTAGGGTTATATATGCACTTATGTAAATTAGTTAGAGTTATTTTTGCATTAAAAATTATCTCAGGGTTACACCTGCACTTTATCTATTATATAGAGTTATCTTTGTATATTTCCCTTTAGTTTTTCCTGTCATTCACATTATTTACTATGAGTTTCAATATGAATTTTCACTCTCCCTATCATCACTCTTTTAAAGTTTGACACACTTTTTATTTTCGTATATCTTTAAATTTGTCACATTTTCTTTTAGGGTAAAAAGTAAATTATTACCACTCATTCATTAAACTCTTTACCCTCTATAATCAATTCTCCACACATTTAAAATTGAAAAACAACTTAAAACTATGGTGTCTAACACAGTGAAACGAAGATATTAACTTCTTATATGCAATCAATATTATATTGCATCTAATTTGTATTTTTTTTCACTATATCAATAAATATTTTTATATGATTTTTATAATTTTAAGATCTAATTATAATTATTTAAAAATTCATTTTAAAATATTTTAAAATCATAAATACTCGTACCTCATTGCGATAAATAAAAATAAACATTAAATCATCCTACTAGTCATACTAATTATAAAATAATCTCGTCTATTGGTTAGTCGATCTAAAAAGTTCATGAAATATTTAGTTATTTAGATAAATAAATTATTCAAAATTGTATATATAAAAAGAATATTAAAAAGTAATTGTTTAATGTACATATACGATTTATTAAGAAGTACTTGTTCAATTCATTTCAATTCACTAGAAATTTGATTGGATGAAATTTAACTTAGTTTACTTATATTTTTATTATTTTAATAAATTTACTTTTAGTTAAATTCAATTCAATTCGATTTAGTTCAGTTTAATTCAGTTCGGATAAGATCAGAATACCAATAAAAATCATAATGATTGACCTAAAATAAACTAAGTTGAAAAAATAACATCAGATCCAAGCACTAATGCATCGAATCCCATCTTTGAAGTTAAGTGTGATTGAACGAGAGTAGTACTGAAATGTATGACCCCTAGGAAGTTATCGTGTTCTATCCCTAAAAAAATAAATACTATTTTAAAATAGAAAGTAATCACCGTTAACTTAAAAAAAGATAGAAAGTAATTATTTATTTTATTTTTTATAGTTTTTATTTTAAAAATAATATTGTTTTTATGAATTTACTAAACATCCAAAATGAATTTGATTATAAATAAAGTAACTACAAATTATGCCAAACCTAACGCAGCAAAAATTCTAGAAAAAGGATAATGAATTCTAACCAAAAGGGTCCAATTTTATTTAGTTTAAAAATGGAAAAAATAAACCCCAGTAGTTAATTCATTTGCCTTAAACCCATGCTACCACTTTTACCACCGGGTAACAAATGGAGTAGCTGTATTATTTTCTTACCTTTTTCAAAAATACAGGAAACAAATTTCTTTTGCACTTTCCGCAAATACAAATTCCCCTACATCCTCGTCCAAATCTACATAACGTTTTCAAATTGTCTTAATTTCCCCAAATCACGCCGCTCATTCCCCTCTCTCTCTCTCTCTCACACACACACACACACACGCACACACGCACTTCACACAAACAAAACACTGTTTTCGCTGTATTTTAAGATTATTTTTACAGCATTTGGCAATGGCCGAAAATCTCATTTTATTAGCTTAAACCCGAGAAGAAGAAAAACCCTTTTGAGATTTTCGTTTTGTACTTCAGATCTCTACAAATAACTAGCAAAATACACATGTTTTGACTGTGTATTTTTCTGGGTTTTTTAGAAAAATAAAATATTCGATGTTGTTTGATCCTTCTTGAATTGGTACCGAGCCGGCTCTGCAATAGGTATACCCTTTCTCTGTTTTGATTTGTTAAGATTTTGATTTTTAACGTGTATGTAGTGCTGTGATTATGGAGTTAATTGTACTGTTCACCAGTGATGATTAATATAATGATGTTTATGTGGGGTTTGGTTTGGAGTTGAAAATTTCAGGTTTACATGTTGTGGGGTCCTCTTTTACGCTTTCTTACAGTTGTTTTTGCATACGCTGTTTTTTTGTAATATAATAATGTTATTGTCGCGTTTGAATGTTTCTTACACGTCTTGAGGGCAGTTGTTTTGTTGTATATGTATGGATATATGTTTAGTAGTACTGGTTAAGGAGTGGAGGTGTGCTCTCTAGCTGTATAAATCTGTGTGAAAAGTGATTGTTCGCACGTTTATGTATTGGAGATTTCTATTTC
The DNA here is from genome assembly GCA_032355605.1 of Rubia tinctorum. Lineage (NCBI taxonomy): Eukaryota > Viridiplantae > Streptophyta > Magnoliopsida > Gentianales > Rubiaceae > Rubia > Rubia tinctorum. The sequence continues at coordinate 11,781 of JAULKM010057516.1, forward strand.
TTGGGGTGGATTCTTTTTGTTCTTACTAATGGTGGGTTCCTTTGCTTTTTTTTGTTAATCTCGACTGCTGCAGAAGGTTTTGGTATGTGGGGTTTTAAGGGATCTTTGTTTTGAATCAGAAATCAGAGCCCCTTTTGATCTATTGAAAGATACAGAATAATCTGCTTTTTGGGTATTTGATGTTTAAATCCCGAGTTGAGATGGTTTGGATTTCGAATTTTAGATCTAATGCTGATTTGGTTTTGGGTATTTCAGGTTTTGGTGACAAAGGAAACAGCAGTGTAGAGTGAAAGTTGGGCTGAAATGGCTGAAAGATCGTCTGTGCCGGGGAAGGGGGCTGGTGTTCCGATGGTTACATTTGCAAAGACTCCGAGGAGGACGTCATCGGGCCGGTATGTGAACTTGTCTAGGGACTCAATTGATAGTGAAAGTGAATTCGCGAACTACACGGTTCATATACCGCCTACGCCTGATAATCAGCCTATGGAGGATGTCCCAGTATCGGTACAGCAGAGGGTTGAGGAGCAGTATGTGTCGAGTTCTTTGTTTACGGGCGGATTCAACAGTGCTACCAGAGCTCATTTGATGGATAAGGTGATTGACTCTGAGACGAATCACCCGCAGATGGCGGGAGTGAAGGGTTCTTCGTGTTCTGTCCCGGGCTGCGATGTAAAGGTGATGAGTGATTC
>JAULKM010057527.1:0-12469 GCA_032355605.1 Rubia tinctorum
CCCCCCCCCCCCCCCCCCCCCCCATTCTTCCAAGTTAGTTGATTTACATATATTTTTTCCGGCAACAAGTTTGTGGTGAGGTTGCAGTTTTGTTTCCCGTTTCCCTGTTTTTGATTTTAATTTTTTTTTATGATTGATTGAGCAGAGTAAGTAGGGGGTTTGCAGATGCAGACTTATCAGGTAGATGTATTTAGGGATTAATTAGAAGTGTGTACAGGATTACCCAACTAATACCCTTGATTATTCAACCAATAATTGTGTGTGATTTTGTGCTTCAGCAGTTTTTGGTGTAATTTTTTTACCAGAGTATTCATTTTCAATGTAAACAGGGAAAGAGGTTTAGTGCGTGGTTGTACAGCTCATTCTTCATTGATTACGTTAAACGTTGAGTTCCTCCCGTGGAGAAGGGATTTATCTGTCCAACTTAAAATGCCCATTCCTATAGTGTCATTCCACAATTTATAAAATTGACGCAAAATTTGGGACTAGAGCATCCACAATTGTTACTCTTTAACCTATTTTACTTGACCTATTTTACTTAAGCACTCCTTTTTTAAGGAGGAGGAGACCATATGGCTCTGTTTGGTAGAGTTGTGCTTATAAGCAAAACTGACTTATTTTGAAAGCATAAGGGGAATAACTTATGATTTTTCCTAAAAAAATAGCTTATACTTTCAAAATAATATGATTTTTAGCACTTTACCAAACATTAAAAAATGTTTTACTTATAAGCACTACAGATTAAAAGCTCTGTCAAACAGAGCCTATGTTACATAGATTTGAATTAAGTGTCCTATCCAAGTAGGGATTGGATACGGAAACACTTGAATATGCTATTTTGATCGATATGCGGATTTGGTCAACTGAGTGTTTTGATTATTTTTTTGACACGTCTACCATATAAAGTATCGTAATATATATTTTGACACACCTCCATTTTATTATTTTAGGGTAAAATATAAAAATAACCTTATTATTTTCTGAAAGTACCAATCTAACCTTGTAATATTTAAAAGTGCGATTCTAATCCCAAGTTTATCAGCAAATGTGCTAATATAACTTTTTCGCACTATTCCAGCATGGACTTGGCATTTTTCGGTATTGACCAAATTTAAAAAGATGAAAATACCCTAGTCTTAAGACTAAAAATGTAAAGAGAAAAATACCCCTAGGGTTCTTCTTCATCTCCATAACCATCGCTACCACCGCTCTGTCATCTCCGTCGCCCTACCACCACCATCGGCGGTGGTCGGAATATCCAAATTCCCCGCCTAACCATCTCCACCACCTCACCACTTTACCGCCTTACACTACTTTCATCCCTCCCGCCTAGCACCACCTCCACTCACCCAGACCAACCAACCCATCTCAGCCTACTCGTCCACCTCGTAACTCTCTTACATCAGTGTTGATAAAGCCCCCGCCTCCCCGCTGTCGCACCAAAAAATAACTATGACCCATCTCCGTCGTATAAACACTACGATGAGAAGTTAGAGGAGAAGGACGACGACGCCTCTCCGATCGAAGAAGTCTGGTTGACCATAACCAACACTGACGACCCGACCCTGACCCTCCGGATGTGGTCCCTAGGGCTCTAAGCTGCATCGTTTTATCCTTCCTCAACCAGATTAAGGTTTAGGTCCCGAGCCTGCTCGTGGGCCATTTCATTGGCAGCGGCCCGTGCGGCAATTCCGGATCCCTGGGTTCAGGTCACGAATGTTCTAGCTGAACCCGAGTCCGTTTAACACGAAGGAGCACATGCTAATTACCATATTTTCGAACCCCGATGCCCTAACTTAAGATGTTCAAGAAGCTGCTACCCACAAATTTGAACATCTTCTCGAACACCTGGGTTGTCTCATCCTCGTCCAGGGGTATAATGGACTTTATTTATTTATCAATTTTTTGATTATTTAAATGGTCAGTTTTAATGAAATTCTGGCTAATTTCAGTTTTTCAGGTTTAGATTGGTACCTTTGTCCAAATAATAAGGTTAGAATTGCACTTTCATATTTTACAGGGTCAGATTGGTCTTTTCGACTAAAATATAGGAACGATTTAGCACTTAATTCATTATTTAATTAGTTTTGCGTATATTGATGTGGGTATGGAAGTTATGGAAGTTTATCCATTTCAGATGATAGTGAAAAGTTGGATGTTTATCTCTACTTTCAGTACATTGATTTTTTTTAGTATTTGATGGTTAAGTCAAACTAATGAATTTGGACGTATTTTAAATTCAAATTCATTTGTTTGAATCTTTTTTTGAAAGATATATATTTCATTTCATGTTACTAGTGTCAACCAGTATCGTTTGAATGCAGAACACTTGGGGGAGCAGCCCATACATTCTCCGGTGAATCACTCCACTTCGCGAAATTAGCGAGCGAATGAGCAACAATGTTTCTATCCCTAAGAATCCAGAAAGGTAAGCTAACACCTATTTTATCAAGGAGATGTTGTATCTGTAGGATTGTATCCACACACGAAAGACAAGGATCAATCTCTCCGCGGACCATTCTTATAACTCCCAGAGCATCACCAAGAATCTGTACACCATTTCTTCCTTCCTCCGCTGCCCATTGAATCGCTTTTAACAAAGCTAGGGCTTCTGCTTTGGCTGCATCATATACACCTTGTGTTCTTGTAGCGATCGCTCTGTCGAAGCAGCGTTCTTTAGAAAATTGCACCACTCCAATAGTAGCTATGTTTTCTCTTATGCTCGCATCGAAATAAATTTTTCTCCCTTTTTCTGGTGGACGTAGCAGTGTATGGAAATGTAGCTCGCCTGATTCCCTCTCTGGACATGCATTCGCGTTTTTGAGACTCCTCAAAATTTCTACAACTCTTGCAGCCATTATGTCTGATTCTATGCCTTTGCCTTGGAAAATCTTTTGGTTTCGTTGAAACCAAAGTCCATCACACAGCATGATAGCAAGATCGGCGTCTTCATCGCTGCATGTTGTTATCAAGTTCTTGAAACAAATGTCTCCTCTATTTCTCTGCGCCATGTCCACTGTGTTTTTCAGCCACATGCAATTCTACGCTTGCATTGCATAACGACATTTAAATAGAACATGTCCAGAAGTGTCGCCGTCTTTCGATACTACAAGCAAGTCGTGGAGACCTCCATCGTCATTTTTCTCAGATTTTCAGTCGTTGGAAGGGAGTCCGTAGATATCCTTCAAGCTAAATGTTTTGCACGTTGAGGAATACGAAGATGCCATAACTGTTTCCAATATTTCTTTTCTCCGTCTTCAATCGGCGCTTGTTTGTGTAAAAAGGAAACCGTAGACTCAACGATCGTGTGATACGCAGACTTGACGGTGAAGTTTCCTGTCGAGGTGTGGTGTCAGACCCAATGATCAACTCCATCCGAGGGAGGTTGATTCTTGCGAATAATCGTCACATCGTCGTATGAAAATATTCCGCCAAGTAATCCTCTCACCATCTTCCCGTGTCATGATCAACAAGGTCTCTAACTTTAGATAGCATAGCTAGAACACAGTCTGATTCAGTGACAAAGAAGTTATCTGCCCTCGGGAGCCAATGGTCATGACATATACTCGTCTGCAACCTTATTTAATCTGTTCGCAACAACCGAGTTTGAGTATCTCTACTCCCTTCAAAATGCTCCTCCAAGACCATGATGGTCTCGACCCTACTATGACTTAGAAAATAATAGAATTGGGAAAATATTTGTCTTTAAAGACTATCGTGACCAGGTCTTGGGAGTTCACAAAAAACCTCCACGCGGATAAATGGATAATTTTCCACAACTTTCATAGATTGTGTTTGGTGGAGATTTTCTTATAAGCAAAACCTGCTTATTTTAAAAGCAATTGAAGATCAACTTTTATTTTTCCCCTAAAAATAACTTTTACTTTTAAAATAACCAGCTTTTTAGGAGTTTACTAAACACGAAAAAGTTACTTAGCTTATAAGTAAAACACTTATAAGCCCTTCCAAATACACCCATGGTCATCCATTGCCCCTCCTTTCGATACCAATATCCGTTTTTAGATTCGTTAACCGATACACAACTCAGCCAGATTTAGATGTGTGTCATGTGTCGTATCGAATTGACACACGCTTCTCCATATAATTTCACATGTCGGGGAAACACAGAGGAGGACGATTGTGGAGTTTTAAGAGCCACTCCTTAATAAGAACATGCTTCTTTATTTGGGAAATGGTCATCCAACCATTGTGAATGATTTTAGTGTTCATACATATTGAAATGGTACTTATGTTTCCTACTATTGTATTCTTTCTTGTTTGAGATTTCTTTTCTTAAATAATGGTATTCCCTTGGTCCATCTCAAATTGCACACCGATCATCATCACAATGTTAAAAAAACATGCTTGACCATTAATATTTTTAACTACATATAATAATGACAAATAAAAAGTTGATATTTAGAAACTATTTGTTACGACAAATTCAACAACATTACACATGATAATATTTTTATTCATATATCTATTCAAATATACAGTCAAATTTTGATAAAGAACAGTGTCCAAAATATATTTGTGCAATTTGAATTGGGACAGAGTGTATTTTTTTCCTGGTAAAACCTGTTCAATTTTTCCACTTATTATACATTTTAAATTAACTTCCTCCCCTCTAACTATCCACCTGAATCCATGTAATCAAAGAGCAACAAATCAGTAGTGAAAATTGAAACATCGACGGGAAGAAACATGGCCCCTCCGTGAAAAACATGAATGCCTCTGTGAAAAATCAGAGACCGCCTTGTAGATTAAGATGGTGCACCTTGAAGAAATGGTCGTCGCGTTAGAGATGCTTTTCTTACATTCGTCGTCAGGTTAAAATTGTTGGATTAAATTGGATCTTCCATTTGAAAAAATCAGAGTTAATTCAAATTAAATATGACCATCCGTCGAATTGAAATTGAATTTTGATTAAACTGAATTAATTTGTTGTCTTGATTGATGATTTGTTGGATATAGTTGCTAGATTATTTGTTATTCCGTTGGAATTATTCTTGGGATGGTACATTGATTGTGGGGGTGATGGCAGTGATTGCGAGGTGGTGGCCACGATGAGTATGTTGGATGTGGTGATGAGTTGAAGGTTGAGGAAACTTTGGTTTGCTCTGGCGGTGAATGGTGAAGAAGATAAAATAAAAAATAAGGGTTAAATGCTTTTTAAATCTTACCTTCAGGGTGAAAGTGTCAATAATATAATCTTGTAAAATTAGAAAGTGTCAAACTAACCCTATCTTCATGATGAATTGTGCCGGTCTAACCTTCTGGCCACATTCCGGCATCGACTTAAATTTTTGACAGTTGACCAGACATAAAAAGACAGATATTCCACAAGCATTTCAGCTATTCCCCCCATTTTACCCCTCCCTATTATATTATATACTTTAATTAAATCTTATTTTTAAACAAAAATTAAAAATTGAAGCTTAGCCCCCCTCCAGACACTGAGATAATTATTTATTTCATAACAGCAGTAGTAAAAAAAAGTCATGGAAATTAAAGTAATTTCTATCCTTGCAACATGAAGATGTATTGTAGATAAATGTGGCGGATGAGTTATAGCAGGTTAGCTACAAGCCATGTTCATAAACCTTGTTGCCTATATTTGGAGAATCAACCCAACCATATCTCTTGCTTCCATCCCCTAGTTCGCAATCAATTCCGGCGCTGCTTCCATCTTTCGTCGTCGTCCACTTCTTCATAAAATCCCCCTTACCCCAACCAAGCCACCACTACAACTACCACTTTCCGCCACCACAACCATCACCTCCCACCACCACAGCCACCACCCATGGCTAGATCCCCACCCCACCCCAGCCACCCATCACCCATCCTTCTTCTTCTTCTTCGGCCATACCTCCACACCATCCAGACCCCGTTTATGCTCCTTGGGTCAAAAAACCTAGGAGCTGCCCCAGTTTTAAACCCTAGACTTCATACCCGTATTTCCTTAACGGGTTAAACAACCCAATTCCCATTTCCGTGTGAACCCTAGCCGCCTCCTCCACCCATCATTTTCTTCTTCTTTGCTTCCTTCCCCTAGTTCTCCATTAATTCCGGCATTGCTTCCCTCCTTCGTCGCCGTCCACCGACGTTAGGTAATCCTATATTGAACCCAAGTTTGTGGCGCCAGTCAATTTCTTCTTCTTCCTTACTTCTCGTCCCCAGTTCGCCATTAATTCCTTTGCCGCCGCCCACAAAAACTTCTTTGTTGCCATTGGGCTTTTGTGTTGTTTTTGCTAATAAGTCTCCTCCGTTGTCGTTTTAGGTTTTCATGCTATTTTGGGTTTGAAAGGCATTTACTCAGTCGAATATTTTTATCAACTACAGGGCTTGAAGAACTTGGAGTCTTTGTCTGAGAGACAATGGTACTTCAGGAGCCTTTGAGTCAGGCGGCCTGGGGACGACAACAGTCGTGGTGAACAATGGTGAGCTTTGGGAGATGAAGAGAAAATGTAGCGGAAAAGATTGGCAATAAATGAAAATAAAATGGGAAATGTATTGTATAAAAGAGAGGACAGTTGTGTCTTTTCATCTTTTTCATTTTTTAAAAAAAATGAGGGGTATAATTGTCACTTACTACAAAACCGACCCACTCCGACGTTGACAATCAGAGTCAATGGATCCCACGGTTATTTTGGCACTTACTTCATAAAGTTAGGATTACTTTGACACTTTCTGGTTTTACATGGTTATTTGGCACTTTTAGCCTAAAGTCAGGGTTATTTTGACACTTTATTCTAAAGGGAAAAAAAGAAAAAGGAGAAAATACAACTATGGAAATTGGTTAAAATGACACGTGGCTGACAAGTGACAGTTTCAACGCCCGTTAAAACAAATTAGGTTCAAACTGAGGCCATTTTTTTTGAAAATGTTGAAGTACCTAAAACATCTTTCTTTCTTCAAGGGTTCAAAAACAACTTATTAGATTATGTCAGGGACCAATAATATAATTCTTTGCTATATGATACTTGAACCATTTCATTTCAAGATGCACCTATTTAACCTTTTCTAGTTAACAAAAAAAATCTATTTGATTATTACCATCTTTAATTATTTCCCTTCATTTTTTAGACATTTATTGAAATTTTCCTTCCATTTGTATTTCTATCCTGTGATAATTGACACATGCACTTTTGTCTCAATATTTTATGCAACATGATGTGTCAGAGAACAATTGTGAAAAAATAGGGACATTTAGGGAAAATTGTGGGCCAGTCAAAAAATTGTTGAAATTAAAGAGGATATTATAGGAATTTTACAACATATTTTTTACCATTTTGGGTAATAATTAAAATGTGTCATTTTATGTGGGACAGATGAAAATAGAAAGTGAGCCAATTATTTCAGGACGGAGGGAGTATATATTTTTTCAAATTATACCATATATTTTTGAAAAAAGTGCATTTATAACTCTATATTTATTCTGAAATCACCAGTATAACCCTTCAAAATAATTCGAAAGTGCCAAAAAATAATTCTAAGAGTAAGTGCTAAAATAACTCTAACGTTAGACTGAAATTGTTAATCTAACCTTGCAAAACGAGAAAATGCCAAAATAACTCTAACTATTAGATGTATGTGCCAATCTAATTCTGGACACCGTCGACTTCGATTGTCAACGAGAATGTTAGCCGAAAAAATTTAATGAAATGACTATTTTACTCTCGTATTGAAAAAGAAAAGAGGAAAAAAAATAGAGGACTGAAATGCCGCACTTTTCTTCTTCACCTTTCTTCTTCCCTGCTCTTCCCCTCCACAATTAGGGCTCCTCCACAATTTGGCCAACAAGCTTCTCCACAATTTGGGGTTGGACATTGTTGAGGTGACTCAGATCTGGAACAAGGGTGTAAGCAGACCTCGTTGATCGCATATTGAGGTTCTTCCGGGAGGAAAGAAAGATCGGGAAGAACGATGTTGCTAACCTAATTGATGAAACTCACCGGCGAGTGTAACCCGACGGCAAATCACGAGGAGCAGTACTCTCGGAGGACAGCAATGTGGACCAAGCTGCGGCGAAATCAAATCAAAGTGTAACCATGTGGACAACAATGTGAACATCAATGTGAACATTAATGTGGACCTAGGAGCAGTACTCCAGATCAAATAATCCGTTGCGTTTGCAAAATCAAAATCAAAATCTGAAGGAATCATGATCAAGTGTGAAGATCCAAGATGCGGCGTATGGCAACACCAATCATTTGTTCTGATTCAGAATAACCCAAATCCCACTGCTACTTCACCAGAGCCTTTTTACCGTGAATTGTGTAGATTGAGCAGCGCTGATCCCTTCTGCATAACGTTGCCCACGTTTCCGTAACGCGTGGTGAAGTTACACTATACTCAAAGCAACTCGAAGACGTTTGTCATCAGGGGCGGAATTCAAGGTAGAATTTACGGCGGCGAATGAGTCCATGGAGACGCAGGGATTTTAAAACGGAAAAGTCAATTTGAACAGAGGTGGTGGGCAGTGTGATGGGTGCGGTGGTGGTGGGCGATGGCGGGTGATGGGTGAGGCAGGTGGTGGCTGGGACAGGGTGGTGGTGAGTGGCTGTCAGAGTGGTTGTCGCACTTACTTTTCCGGACACAGTTGGGGTACTGTTTGTCGGAGTTGGGAAGACGATACATTGGTGAGAAGACGACAACAATTGTTTGGGAAAAATATAATATATTGAGGGGTAAAATGAGAACAAATATTCAAATCAAATAAGCGAGGGTATTTTAGTCATTTTGAGTCTGGTCAACATCCAAATTGATAAGTCAACATCGGATTCAGGACAAAAGGTTATATCTGCACAATTTAGCTTAAAATTATGGTTATTTTGACACTTTCTCATTTTACAGGGTTATACTGGCACTTTAAGCCTAAAATTAGGGTTAGAAATGTAAAATTTCAGATCAAATAATTCATGAAAGTGCCAAACTACCAAATCCAATTTTTGGCTGGAATTCTTAATAATGTCGATTTTTCCCCTTAGAAAAAACTAAAAAATAAAAAAGCGTGGATAACGCTCTAGGTGGAGTATTACGACGCCTCATCGCCGCGACAGTATAAGAGAGTCTCCTCTATCAATTTCGTGGGACCAACACCTGAAGATCAGAAAAGGGTCCAACTTTCGGTGCACAAAGTCGATCAAAGAGTGTGTTGATGCCATTAATACCATTGCGGTGTAAAACGACTACATAATCTACACGGGCTCTGCGGACATGAAGTTTAGGGTTTGGGGGAAGCAATTCGGTGAAAAAAATGCACTGATCACGACATTAGAGAAGCACAAATCGGTGAATGCTTTAGCGTGGACCTCCGAAGGGTCAGTTTTATTATTTGGTTCATGCGACTAGTTGATTTGGGTGTAGGAAGGATAGTGCAAATTTCATGGTGATTTCTGGTGAGTTGCGCACCCATAGTAAAGCGGTGCTTCGTTTGCCTACCGCGTTGGAGTTTCTATTCAGCGAATTGGCTGATCCGATGGTCAGGATTTGGAGTCGGGTACACTACAACAGAAGGTATTGTTGTTTGACGGTGCTAGATGGGCACAAGAAGCCAGCAAGGGTGGTGGAGGCGGTTCACAACTGCCCCGGGGAGATTAAGGTGTTTATTAGGAGTTTTGACGGGAAGATTAAGGTTTGGAAGGTGGTGGTTTCGTCTGAGTCGGAAACGACGTTGTCTCCCTTATCGTATTGGAGTGATTAATCCCAGATACTTGAAATTGGAACGAGGTATTTACAATGAAGGGGAACTACTGAGGCGGATGGCTGGGATTAAGGTGGGCTGAGGACGTGGCTGAGGACGAAGGTGGGGCTGGGAATGAAGGGGCTAGGGACGAAGATGGGGATGGAAGGTTTCAGCAGGGTTGGGCTAGGGTTGGAAGGGAGGGTTATTTTCGGCGGTGGAACCGACAGGGGAACCAAAGGGGCAGATAACTCCAGTTTTGATTCAAGGGGTACTTTAGCCTTTTCGGGTCGAGTCAATATCGAATTTATTAGAGTCAACACTAGAAAGAGTACCGCTGAGTTATTTCATCACTTTTGATGAAAATTTAAGATTGTTTCTTTACTTTCGAAAGTTTGAGGGATATATTGCCACTTACGAATTTATATAGGGTCATTTTGATATTTCATACCATCACCCATCATTTTTTTCCGCTCAAAAATAATTTTAAAGATATCATCATCGATGCAAAAATCTTGACATTATTAGGAATAAAGTCATATTTTTGTTTTTGAGTCTAGGTGTTAGATAAAAAAAGAAAAGAAAATGAATAGGGGAAATAAACAAGGAATATATTTGTCCAAAGTTTCCAATACAGGATCATCATCACTGAATTGAGCCCAAATGATAATAATACCATAAAACCGAAGAAAAAGAAAGACCCGATCACGATTTCGTAATCCAGGTCGATTTACACACCCAGATTCTTCCCCAAATTCATCGGGAAGAAATTTAAGTCTCGTTGACGCTGTTCCAGTCAATTCTCATCTCGCTTTTTAATCCCGTAGGTTGGAGGAAAAACCGCCGCTCAATCGACCCAATTCCATAATTTTTTCGGCCCAGTAAGTACTTTGATTGATGTTTATCTTTTGATTGAATTGCTGTGAATTTGTATTTGATGGGATTCGGATGGTTTTTTGTTTTGTTTTGTTTATGTAGAGAAGAAGATATAGAGGGAGAGATATGCAGAGCCAGGTTGTGTGCAGTGGATGTAGGAACTTCTTGATGTATCCCAGAGGCGCCTCCAATGTCTGCTGCGCCTTCTGCAATGCAATCACCTCTGTGCCGCCTCCTCAAATCCCACCTCCAAGTACATCATTTTCACAGCTTCTCCCATTTCGTGTTTTTCGTGCTTTTACCCGCCTTTTGTAGCAAGATTTTGTCTGTACTTTGGAATTCATGATTTTGTTGGATTTTTTTAGTTATCTGTCCTAGTTTGTGATCATACTTGGGGGATTGCCATATGTAAGAAATCTGAAATACTGTATATGTTTAACTCAGGCATGGATATGTCCCAGCTTATATGTGGAGGCTGTCGTACACTTTTGATGTATGCACGTGGAGCCACGAGTGTGAGATGCTCATGCTGCCATACAGTTAATATTGCCCCTGCCCCAGGTAAAGCAGTGATCTGATTTATAGTATGTCACGGTGATAAAGTTTGTTGCTTTCTAATGACCTGAAAGCATCCGTCGTACCTGTATCTCTTTGTGCTGTTTTTGCCTTCCGATTTCCAGAGGGTTAAGTATGTAGTTGATCATGTTAGTGGAATTTGTTTGTCACCTGTTCTGGAGGACATTGACCTACCTTCTGTACGATTTTCTTTTCTTTGTCAAGTTTTCCCCATAAATCTATGGAGGTGAATTTTTTTTATAAGCACTGCTCATTTGATTTTATGATGCCTTAAATTATTAATGACCTGGTAGGATGTATTCTCCAGTTGTGTATATATTATTCTAATAATTACCAGCACAATCACATAGTTGTGAAGAACCCAAAGCTGTTGAAATTATCATCTTCTGGTGGCAAATGATGTAACTAGCAATTGAAAGTATTAGATGCCCCTTGTTAGTTCTGACTTTTGTTTATGTTCATCTTTAGCACCAAATGTTGCTCACGTCAATTGTGGAAACTGCCGCACCACACTTATGTATCCATATGGCGCTCCCTCAGTCAAATGTGCCGTATGTCATTATATCACTAATGTCAATGTGAGTACATCACATCTCTTTGGTTCTCAATTGTCATTACTTAAATGATGAATCTAGTACATCACTGTTTAATCTCTTGTTTCGGTGCTAGTTTCCGCGAAAGTTATTATAAATTTAATATAGCGCATATTCATCTTCTTAAGTTTAGTTTCAGTATCACCAATTTTGGTGTGGGTTATTGGACCTCTTTGTTCTGGTGACACAACAGCTAATACTGCATTTTTCAGTTCTAATTTACTGCCATTTACCTCGAATTACCATCTAAGGTTTTAGTTTTGCATGAACTCCTGTAAATGGATATTCATTTTTTATGCTGGTCTTCTATGAGTTGAGCATGCCAATGGATGGGTTAACTACAGAGCAGTGGGTTCTTTAAGACATATCTACATTTTTGTTTGTTTCAGCTGGTGGCTTTTCTGCTCCAAATTAAGTAAATTTTCATTGATCTATTGCTTTGCGGAGCATTTGGGTTTTGTTGTGCATCTTTATTGGTGGTGATGGCTCTTACTAACAATGCAACTTTTCTCTCAACATATTGGTATTGCCAATCTGTATGAAAATAGAGTAAAACATGTGCCTCTTTGATGAAAATATTTTCCTTATGCAGTATTATTCATAAAGCTATAATTCTTTCTTTATCTTTAGCCATGAGTTTTGTGTCTTTGTTTGATTTACATCTGCTTGTAGATGAACAATGTAAGGGTTCCAATTCCCATGCATCAGCCTGGGGCAGCACCACCATCAGGACCTA
>JAULKM010057538.1:0-12468 GCA_032355605.1 Rubia tinctorum
AGGAATATTATGCTCGTTTTAAAGATATTCTTGATGAATTGCGTGTTCTTGGTCATCCTCTTAATGATGAGGATATTATTGTTGTGTTTTGTCGTAGCTTGAATGATAAAATTTCTCAGTTTTCTTCTGCTCAAATGGTGAAAGATCCATTACCTCCTTTGTACACCATTGTGGCTGATGCTAAGACATTAGAATTTTCACTCAAAGCTCGCTCGTCTATACCTGGACCGGAACCCTCTGCTTTTGCTGCTTCTCAACAGGGATTTGGATAGGCTAACTGCTGCAGGGGAGACCGCGGTTTTGGGCGAGGAAGGGGCGGCCGAGGCCGCAAGCGTGGGCACGGCGGTGGCCGAAACCTGCCTTGGCCGGAGGTGGCGTCCCTTCTCAGGGCGGGGTTCCCACATATGTCTGCTAGTGGTGCCATCACCCGATCATCTTTCTGAATTTTGCTATAAGCTGTCCCATGTTGCTCGTGATGATGTTGCAAATTCCGCAGATACAACTCAGCCACACTATCAGCAATTGAATGCCACCCCTGATTGGTATGTGGATTCCGGTGCTACCAAGCATATGACTGGCTCTATTTTCAATATGGATAGCGTTGCTACTTATAATGGTAATCGTCGTATTTATTTTGGAAATGGTTCTTTTTTGAATATTTCCCATGTTGGAAATTCCCGGATTTCTGGTTCCCTCACTTTATCGGATGTCTTGGTTGTTCCAAATATCACCAAGAATTTATTGTCTATTGCCAAGTTAACAAGGGATCTAAATTTTTTTTGTTTGTTTTGATGACACTTCTTTCACTATTCAGAACAAGGTTACCAAGGAGCTCGTGGGCCGAGAACACAGTGGGGGATGTATCTACATTTTAGATTATGGTGGCGCTGCTTTAGTTTCTTTTGTTAATTCAAATAAAGCCAAGGCTTCATTTGAGCTATGGCATAGTCGGTTAGGACATGTTCCTTTTTTTGTAATTTCATCTTTAAATAAAACTGGTAGTTTGTCAGTTACTAGTTTGCTGCCTAAGCCTCATTTATGTACCTCTTGTGAAATGGCTAAATGCAAGCGTCTTTCTTTTAATGATAATTTAAAACGTGCTTGATTTAGGTCATTGTGACCTATGAGAACCCTCACCTGCTGTCTCTCGTGCCAGGTACCTCTATTATGTCATTTTTATTGATGATCACTCTCGGTTTAATTGGTTATATCCTCTGCGATGTAAGTATGATTTTGTGGAGTTCTATATGCAATTTGAAGCTTTTGTTGAGAATCAGTTTTCTACCACCATTAAAGTTTTTCAAAGTGATGGTGGAACTGAGTTTGTGAATCATCGCATGCGAACTCATTTTGCATCCAAGTGCATTCATCATCAGCTTTCATGCCCTTATACTCCAGAGCAAAATGGTTGTGCAGAGAGAAAGCATCGTCATATTACTGAGACTGGTTTTTTGATGCTATATCATTCTGATCTTCATCATTCATTATGGTATGATGCTATTTCAACAGCAGTCTATATCATTAATAGACTGCCCACTCCGATTTTATCTGGTCAGTCTCCTTACTCCATTATTTTTGGCACTCCTCCTGACTACTCCAAGTTTCATGCTTTTGGTTGCCGGTTTTCCCCTACTTGAGGCCTTATTCTATGCACAAGTTGGCCCCTCAGAGTATGTCGTGCATATTTTTGGGATACAGTCCACAGTACAAGGGTTATCAATGTTTTGATTCTCTCACTAAGAGAGAATACATCACTCGTCATGCTCGATTTGATTAGACTTTTTTTCCTGGTTCTCGTACTGGTACTGTTATAAATTCTTCATCATTGGATGTTTCAGTTTTTTAGAGCCATCATCAGTTCCATCAGAGGTGTATGAGTCATCCTCCTCTTCAGAATCACCCATTATTTTGGAGAATTTAAATTTTGGATTTCAACGGAAGCTCCTTATTTGTTTTCTCACAGGGTGCCTATTTACTCTATTTGCTGGTTTATGTTGATGACATTATTCTCACCGGGAATGATGGTCATCTCATTCGAAAGTTTATTGATCGGGTTAATCAGGAGTTTAAGATTGCTAATCTTGGCACTTTACAGTATTTCCTGGGATTGGAGGTTGTTCGTAATTCTGATGGTTTATTGCTTGGGAAAGCTCGATATGCCAAAGATATTTTATTGTGTGCCAGCATGCAGAATTTGGCATCGGTCACTATTTCATCTGTGGTCTTTTCGCAGCTTTCAAGTACTACTGACAAGCCATTCAAAAATCCAACACTTTACCGTTCTTTGGTTGGTGCACTTCAGTATATGTCCATTATGCGTCCCGATATTTCTTATGTTGTGAACACGGTCAGTCAATATATGCAGGCACCTACTGATGATCACTACCAAGCTGTTACTCGAATTCTGCGTTATGTTCGTGGCATTATGCATTATGGTCTTCAGTTTCGCAAGAATTCTTCCACTTTTCCAGTCTTGGGTTATTCTGATCCTGATTGGGATCGTTGTATAGAGACTCATAGGTCTACTTACGGTTATACCATTACTAGTCAACCTCACCGGAGAGAGAACAATCGGAGGAGACATGCTCGTCAACCTCGATGAAGGGAGAATGATCATCGGAGACTTGCTCGTCGCCCTCGCCGGAGAGAGAACAATTTTTGGAGAGTTGCTAGTCTTCGTCACCGGACGGAGAACGTCCGGCGAAGACTTCCTGGTCTACCTCGGAAGAGAGTTGCTTGTCAACCTCACTGGAGGGAGAACGATTGCAGGAGAGTTGCTGGTCTACCTCGCCTGATTGAGAACGGATGGTGGAGACTTGTCGATCGACCTCATCGGAGACCTGATGGTCGACCTCGACCTCGTCGGAGACCTTTTGCTCTGTCTGGTTGCTATTTTCGTCCGACGAGACATCAATAACCCAATCCGGATTTATTTCGTGAAGGGGAACAAAATATGGTAAAGGAGAAGAAGAAGATTCAGTGAAGTTCATGTACATAGATTTTGAAAAACAATGAATTGGTTGAAGAGGGTGAGAGCCCAAAATAAGAAAAGTAGATCTAGGGTTTTGAAGTAAATAGAGAGATTTCAGTGAGAAGAAGCAAAAGGACAGTGGCAGGTGAAGTTTTAATCACATGAAATTAAATGCAGACAGTGGACTCGGTCAATTTTTTTTAACATTTCAAATTACATCAGATTTGAATTCACTGTCATTAACAAAATAACTGAAACTTAATTACCTGTGGCCAAATCATAAAATACCTGAGGCTAAATGGGTCATTTTGGCCCTTATAATTTTGCTAAATTTGGAAAGAGACAAAACATGCCATTACTGGTGGGACAGACTACAATAGAAAGTATGTCATTTCTTGTGGGACAGAGGGAGTATAAATCTAGATTGGTTATCCAAGGCTTTAGAAAAAGGTAAGGTATTGATTATTTTGATACATATGTCTTAGTTGCTCGGATCTCCACTATTAGGTTGTTGATTGCATTAGCAACTATTAATAACATAATGATTTATCAAATGGATATCAAAACTGCATTCTTGAATGGAGATCTAGAAAAGGGGGTTTACATGAAACAGTCTGAAGGGTTTGTTATGTCGTGAAATGAGCATAAGGTTTTGAAACTTATCAAATCATTGTATGGGCTAAAACAAGATCTTAAATAAGGGCATCATGAGTTTGATGTGGTTGTTTTGTTGAATGGCTATGAGTTAAATCAATCTGACAAATGTTTGTATACCGAAGTCGATAATTCTGGAAATGGAATTATCATTTGTCTATATGTGGATGACGTGTTGATTTTGGCACAAATCATAACCAAGTTGACCTTACAAAGGCATTCTTGTCATCAAGTTTTGACATGAAAGACATGGGAGAGGTAGATGTAATTCTTGGTATTAAGATCGAGTGAGAGAACAAAGTAATTTCTATGAAAAAATCTCATTACATTGAGGAAGTACTTAAGAAATTGAATTGTAAGAATTGTTCCCCGATTAGCATTCCAATGGATTCGAATGTGAAGTCAATCCCTTATAAGGGTAAAGCGGTATCACAACTTGAGTACTCACAAGCAATTGGTTGGTTGATGTATGTCATGTCAAGCACAAGGCCAGACATCGCTTTTGCGATTAGAATATAGAGTAGGTGCACAAGTGAACCCAACACACATCATTGGAAATAAGTTAGGCTTGTACTTACCTGAAGATAATCATGAATTATAGTTTGTGCTATATTGGATTTCCTTCGCATCTGGAAGGTTATTCAGATGCTAGTTGGATAAAAAAATATAGAAGATCATTCTTCTACAACCAATTGGGTATTCATAATTAGTGGAGGTGTCATTTCATGGGTTTCTAGAAAGCAAACTTGCGTAACTAAATCGACTGTGGAGTCGGAGTTTATAGCTCTAGGAATGCCAGTAAGGAGGCAGAATGGTTAGAGAATCTGGTACATGAAATTCCTTGTGGCCTAAGCCGATTTCAACTATCTCCATTCACCGTGATAGTAAAAATAGTTTATCTAAGGCTTATAGTGAAGTGTATATTGGAAAATCTATACACTTGGGTGTTAGGCATGAGTGTTTCGTGAGTTAATAACTTATGGTTTGATTTCAATTGATTTTGTAAGATATCAATACACTCTAGCAGATAACTTAACGAAGGGACTAGCTAGGAACTTGGTAAACAAGTCGGTGATCCGAATGGGATTAAATCCTATCTAAATATTTGATCATGAGATACCAAATTTTGCTCTGATACTACGCTAAAGTAAAATTCAATGTGTGAGGCCTATAATTTGAGATTGAAACATATGATTTCATATCCCGGAGGTAATATGTTTGGACCTGCAGGAAAGTTAAGTTAAAGTTTTAGCATCTTAAAGGATCTTGTGACAAAGTATATTTGCAAGAGTAAGATTAAAGGGATTCACCTTTATGAAGTGTGAAGTGTAGCTGCTTCAAGAAGCTCGGGTTTGGTTTTGTATGCACTCGTGAATATATAGGGACAAATGACTTATATAGTGTCAGGTTCTAGCTTTTGAGTTGTATTTGACTTGTGTATGGATTATCTTCAAGTGTTCAAATGGGTTGAAGAGTTCAATCTTTATAGATACCGTGATTCTCGAATATTTGGAATCTATAATTCATTAAGAAAAAAATTAATCTTCAAGATACTTTCATTTATGCACTTGTATGGTTTCATTTTTAGATTTTTCGAGTCAAGGATAATAATTAAATGGGTGATAATTGTTGGTGTTTTAGGAAACACAAGCTATTTAAATATAATTGGATTAAACTATAAACTATTTACAGTTTTAGGATAAGTGTTAAAATTGTGTTGGTCAGAATTATGATAACTAACATGTCTTATCATGGGGAGGAAAGTTGCATCATTTAGATTTTTTTATAATTCTAATGGTGATGGTTCGTAGTGCCTAAGTTATTGATTGAAAGGATATAGATGCTATTAGATAAAAAAATGATGCATTGGATGCAGGTGGTGCAACATGCCTACCTCATTTGTGTGGAAAGATGTATTGTTTCATAATTCATTTTGATTCTGATTACTACGTGGTTTGTCGTAGATACGTGAACAGTTGCATCTCAAAACAATTGTTTCCTATATATACATGTGAACGCATGCACAAAATCAACAAATGAAAATCTAATAATTTTCTCATACTTACTCAGTAACCAAAATACTTTATTCAAAAAGTATTCTCTTGACTTTGGCCTAGAAAAAGAGGTTTTGAATTTTTTATCCTCGATGGAAATTCATGTAATCCAAGGTTGTAAAGGTTGAATTACTGTTTAACTAAAATGTACGGAACGCAACTCACATCGATATCAAAGTTTCATCACATTATTCCAAACACAAATTTACAGTTCCATGACCATACAATTTTACAGTTCCATTACCATACAATTTTACAGCTTACTCCATTATCTTCCACAAGCCAAATTACCATTCCTTAGGACTTTGGAGTACTCGTTTGATCTTTTGGCTGGCAATGCTCTCATTGTGGCGGGTTAGTTTACTCCAATATCTTCCACAAGCCAAATTACCATTCCTGAGGAGTTTGGAGTACTCTTTAGATCTTTTGGGTGGCAATGCTCTCATTGGGTGGGTTCACTGAATAACTCTTTATCATTCTACTAGATTTCTTTTCGCGATTTTGTTACTAGCATTTGCAGACATATTGTGCTATGACTTGTGGTATGCCCCCGTTCAGCTACACTTTCCATTTTAAGATATTTTATTTTGGCACTTTCTTACTTTAGCATACTTTAAGGTAATACCAACCACTCATTTCACTTTTTCTTCTTTCTATTTAATTGGATTCACACAATTGGAATCTTCTGAAAGGTTATGCCTAAAAAAGATGTGCAACAATTGAACGAAGGGAGTATCTTTACACCTTATTAGTGGAGTTCCATATCCTCTCTTCATTCCAGCTTTGGTTGTGTCTTCCCTTGTTCGTTTTTCTCCTCGTTCATTTTTCAACTTCTTGTTGTTCGCTTTCTCTATTTGAATAAAATTTTCCAACTGCTTCTAGAGGTCCCTTGGATTACCTGACATGTCTGCAATGATTTTTTTTGTATAATTATCTTGATTGTATACCGCTCATGAAGGTTCCCATAGACATTTGGTATGTCAAGTCCCATACCTACATGCTCTCCAAAACAAAGCAGACACAATTCTCTGCTATGCTCTCTCCAGTTCGATGTGCAATGTTCATTAAATTCGTGAGCATCTTTATGAATTTTTGCTTTTGATAAAATCTATCCATAAACTGGTCCGGTCGCTAGGCCAAGTCTGGATGATTCTCCTTAGTAGACTATTGTACCACGTAAATACCATTCCTGTCAATGAGATGGGAAAAGTTTTACATACAAGCTGGATGGGCGCAACGTGGAATCACATGCTACTGTGATAGGAGTGCATGAAATCTTTGGGATATGTTGTTGCGTCTTATATTTTCACATTTTTCAATGGTTTAAATGACAATTTATAAGTTATAGTAACATTTTAGAGTGGATTTCTGGACAGGCGGCATGTTAATAAGTTTATGGACAGGCAGAGGCCTGTTTGCAAATTCGGGAAAGTTAAATAAATTCACGAGCTGAGTTATAAGATCTAAAAAAGATCAAAAAATGGGTTTGAAACCCTCGCCATAAGCTCAACATAACTAATTTCTTCCTTCTTCTTCTCTGAATTACTGCAAACCAAAGCTGCAATTTCTCTGCTTCTTCCAACCATAAATCTTTTACCAATTTGTTCTCCAATGTCCTCCTCCGACAGCCGGAAGCTTTACGGCGAGGAAGAAATTGACGAACTATGACGAGATCTATCGCAACATGATATTGAAGCCGATCAAATTTCAACAGCTTTAGTCATTAAAAGTAATGTGGTTGAATTGGATCCTTTTGAAGAAAATGCAATCGAAACAACTGAGACTCAGCTCCAAACAAATGAAATTCAATTGGTAGAAGTTGAAATTTTACCTAATTACATTGAAGGTATGAATTTCTCTCATCGGATTAAAATTATATTATTGAATTGCAATCGATGTGAATATAATTACTCTCTTTGTCTCATAGAAATTGGCACAATTACTTTTGAATCGATATTTTATGCAAGATGAGGTGGGAGTGTTGATGGGAAATAAGGAAGGGTATTTTGGTAATGGAAGAGTTGACTAGTAAATTTAGTCAACCTTTTGAGGGATAATATAGCAAATGTATAAGCTCATATTCTGCCACTATATGTAAGAATTGAATTGTGTCAATTTATGTGGGACAAAGTGAGTATTTTTTAAACTTCTTGATATATAAATTGGACTGCTATGAACATGTATGAACATGTGGAAACATTAGCACAATAAACTACATGCTGCTGAAAAACATGCATAGTTCACAATAAAAGATGCATTAGATTAAAATGAACAAAACATAGAGAATACATTTATGAATTTCAACTTTTGACAAACTTTTGCATTTTTCAACTTGTAACATGCACTACATACACTAAACTTTACATATGTTACACTAAAAATAATGTTTCTTATGGTGCTCAAAACAGAGCATATAAAATTTTCTAATTCTTAGTAACTACCTGTTGACTTTGCATAAATCACATTAGAACATGAATATCTTACATTATAAATTGTATTCATTGTTGATACGGGTGCATATTTTCCTAATTTAATGAAATAGATTCCAGTGAAAATTTTACCGGCGTAAAAGCAAAAAAATTGGAAGCAATACATATGCTCTGTATAAGAAGCATGCAAATGCTATTGGTTTCAGTGCGCTATAGGAAAGACTGTCAACGTCTAAATAGAAAAAAGTAGATTCGCAAAAAGTACTATAAGTGCTCTTGTGGAGGCCAACTGAAAATATAAACTCGGAATTATTATCCATGTTCCTTGTGTGGATAATGAAAGTCATTGTACAAAAAATAAGAAGAGGAAAAGAAATAATCTGATAATATGATGCCTAGCTAAAATTAGAGTCAAGTTAGATCAAGATTATTACATGGTGGTTCACCACATCACGGAACACAACCATCAGTTAACAAGACCAGTCTGACAGTATCTCAGTAGGAGTGAATAGGGGGATTGCAGAAGATAAAGACAAGGTCATTGCATCAATGGAACGAGAAAGTTTAAGATCTACTGTAGGATACAAATATATAGCTTTTGAAGCTGGTGGAGAAGAAAATCTAAGGCATACAGTGAAACACCACTACACTTTGTGAGTCGACTTCGAGTGAAAGAAATCGAAAGTGGAGATGCTCTGAAAGTTGTTGATACACTCTTAGAAATAAATGACATGACAAAGATTTCTTCTTCAAAGTTAACTTCATCTAAGAGACAAGACTATCAGCGGTGTTTTGGAGAGATTCAATGATGTTTTAGGATTACAAACTCTACGGGAATGTCACCATATTTGACACTACAAACAGAACAAACAAGTATAATTTGATTTGTGCGCCAACAGTTGGAATCAACAATCACTGAAACATAACAATGTTTGCTTGTGCTTATATTGTAGATGAGATGGCTGGTACCTTTTTTGGCTTCTTCACACTTTCAAGAAGTCAATCAAATGGAAGGAACTTGTCACAATCACTAATGGAGGCTGCTTGATTAAGGACACCATTAAAAGGTGGTTATGCGGAAACCGCCTTCCTGAAAGGCTTATAAACTCTGAAGTTTGGATTTTTGGATCTGTAACATTTTGGAAGGAGGTTTAAAGAAGTAAGAAGATGGTTATATAATACCTCCTTTGATCGTCTTTAATAGAAGCCAGTTATCTAAAAAATCACCTTTAATTGAAACAAATTAAAGGAGGTTGTGCTGAACCGCCTTCTAGTGAATGTATTCCAAATTCGAAAGCGTAAGTTGATTTGTATTCCAAACTCAGAAGGTCATCACAACTTGTGTGAGTAAATGTTGAATACGTTTACGGTCCCGGAAGTTAAAATTGGACACATTTCCGAGTCTAAAACCCAGTTCGGTTTGGGCGTAGTGGAAAGGGACAATGGTTCCGATATCAGAACAAGGTCGTCGGGGCCTGTATTAAATGTGTTCTAGGTCATTTGGTTTTCAAAAAATCTTTTCATTGAAGCTAATTTTTGTCCATGGGCTATTGAAAAACTAGTGTAGAATCCATTGAGGAGGATCAAAGATATGTAATTCTTCCATAATTGTGTTATATATATGTGATTGGTAGATAAATGAATTCGTGTTGGAAGTTATGAGTATTGTTATTTGAAATTGTTATGATTTTGTAGCATTTATGATTGTGGAACAATGTTTTGTGTTGTATTATGTTCATGTGGTTGATCATCTTACTTTATTATAGGGTTTTGGATGGATAGAATTGAATTGATTGGTAAAGATTTGAGAAAATCACCCAATTATATCCCTCTGGTTGAATCCTTTCTTGTTGTAGAGTTTGAAAATGCATCCAAGAATGGGGTGGTGAGAGCACATTTCCCATGTAAAGATTGCAGGAATGATGCATAGTTGGGTAGGAAGAAGTTACGTGAACATCTCATCATGCGAGGGTTTCAAAATAGTTACACCTTATGGTTGTGGCACGGGGGGTTGAAAATGTTGGGGTAGACGATGTTGGGACTAAAGAATCTGATCAATGTGACATAAATGAAGGGTTCAATGAGATGGTGGGGGAATTTTATAGAGAATTCCATGGGAATCCCGAAGTGCTAGAAGCTTTACACAACGACAATAAGACGGCTTTGTATAGTGGTTCAAAACATTCGGTTTTAAGTGCCACTTTTCTAATGATGAATTTGAAAGCAAAATTCGGGTGAACTGCCAAAGAGATGATAGAGACTCTGGAACTAGTAAGGGAATTGCTTCCGGAGGGTAATAATTTTCCTAACTGTTTGTATGCAGCAAAAATAATTTGTTATCTTATGGGAATGGAATTGAAAAAAATACATGCTTGTTCCAAAGATTGTATGATATATAGAGGACCGAAGGATGAGGACCAAGACCGGTGTAGGGTTTGTGGTGAGTCTAGGTATAAGTTAAAGTGGGGCAAAATTGCAGTTGGTATCGAAGTTGCTTCAAACTCGAAAAAAAGATCTCGGACAAAGTGTTATGGTATCTCCCTATTATTCTACGGTTGAAGAAGTTATTCGCTTTGAAAGAAAATGCAAATTTAGAAACCTCTGATAGCCACAAAAAATATTGTACCGATGAGGAAAACCCCCAAATCTCAAACGGCTATAGCAATAGTGAAGTGTGGGCCACCGCCTTTTGTCCGGGTATTGTCTGATTGGATTTTGGCACACCAACATAACTCAACATACACTTTTTCCAGAAATTAGTGTATTTTTTGGAAGAAGACGAGATACCATTGCATTGTGGAGTGACTTTGAAGATTTATGTAAGTGTGACCAAGTCAACCAAACAATCATGTCCCTCTTTCTATTGTAAGTGTGATTTTCATTTTTAATAATTCTCTTTTTACAATGCAATATCAATACATATTCATATCTAACATTCTAAATCGTATGTGTAAAGTACATTTATTACTTTGCTTACCAAAGGACAAAGGGTTGGGTAGGCTATTTGTGTATGTTGATGACTCGAGGGATTGGGTGTTCGAACTAAGAGCGGATAGAATACATACGCAAATACATAGGTTGGAAGGAAAACAATTCTTCCTTGCACCTTACATTGAGAAGTGATGATTTATATTTTCAAACTATTGTGCATAACCATGAATACTTACATATTCATGCATACTTATATAAAAATTGAATGTAGGGATCATTGGAGACTGATTTTCATTGTTCCAGATGACAAGTGTGTGTATTGGATGGATCCATTGCACTTTGAACCTTCACGAGCATTTGTAGATATTTTGGAGAGTGCATTCAAGGAGCCCAATCGTCAAATTGACTTAAACGTAGTCCAAATCAAGGTTCGAATTACTACAATTGTCACCTACTAAATTATTTTACTTTCATTTTTACTAACTTATTTCCATGCATATAATTAGTACAAGAAACAAGTAAAAATATGGGAGTGTGGGTACTACGTGATGTTATACGCAGCGGAGCGCGTTAAAGATGTTCGGTTGGATTACCTAGAGATTGATAAATTAAGTATGATGTGCATAAAATTCTTTTTTTTCTCTTATTTAATAGTACATTACTAACCTACTAGAACTAAATTATTATATTGTAATGTGCACAGATTTTTCCGAAGGAATGCAAGCCATATTCACAGGATGACATCAACGTGGCAAGAAATTATTTGGCAAGACATCTAATCAATGTTTGATCCGCAACTATTGGAAGACCTAACGTGGTATTATGAAAATCTCAACAATCATTACACGTATTTTTCGGAATAGAATATGATTATTTTGTATTCCTATCTATGGATAGTTCTTGATTAGCACTGTCTATATATTATTATTGGAAGTACTATCATGTTGTTAATGTTATGTGCGGTATAGAATCTACGTGATTTTTATTTCTATTTATAGATAATTGCTAATCTAGCGTTGTCTACACATTTTTGTAAACCCTAACAATGTATTAGAAATTTCTTGAAAACATTATTAGTGATTTGAGGCAATTTTAGGCCGGATTTAGGAAAGAATTGAATATTTTGCCATCAGGGCCGAATTTACCCACGAACTCGAACGTAAACTTCCTCTTGCAGGAGACAAAAGGACCTATTTACACTTTGAGTGCTCGGAATGATATGAATCTCCTTGCGAAGACTCTGGTTTGCGGAATATTGGATCTTTAACTCGAATGGAAATCTCGCCCAACCACTTGAATTGCACGAATTGAGCGTCTAGCCCCCAGTGTACACTCAACTCGACTTATAAGCGTCTAGCCCGCAGGATACACTTACAAGGTTTCTCTACAAACGTCTAGCCCGCAGGGTACGTCTATAAAGGGATATTGA
>JAULKM010057548.1:0-12468 GCA_032355605.1 Rubia tinctorum
TGGCTCGTGACTTTTCGACAGACAAGTTTTTACTGACATCTTCATACATGGAAGGATGCATCTTCCAATTTTTCTGCAACATATTTGTAGCATGATGTTCAAACAAGTCGATAGAAATTGAAGAAATGTAATTCAGAATATATTCGAACACTACCACAGTTCTAAAAAATTAATAGCTTGCATATACGGATATATATTTTCAAAATCGCAGTTTGTGTAATCCTGCATAAACTTATATCACATCCAGAACATATTACTTCCATAAGCATGGGGAAAATGTGCATACCTGTTGGGGAGATAACTCTACCGACAAATAGACATGCCTTTTAATTGACAGTGCTTCCCGGGCCAACAAAACCTGGATCCAAAGCTCTTCATTACCATGATCTTTCCACATCAAGGTATCGGGTATTCTACCGATTCCAATATCATCTGAGCATTTAGCCGCGCCCTTAACCCAACTAAGCATGTCAGCCCATGATGAATGTTCTCGCTTCCTCTTGCGAGTATCATTCCCTTGGGCAACCCTATCATCAGAAGATAGATTAAAATCGTCTTCCTTGACCTCACAACTTCCCCCTTCTGAAAATCCATCAACTCCACTGATCACTTGCTTTATTGATACTACCAAGTTATTATCACTGTCAATGTAAATCTGTTCATCATCATTGTCATTGATATGTCGCTCCTCCAGACTATCAAACTTTTCATTTAGGTCTTTTCCGGATGAACAATGCACTGAGCTCTTCCTAGAATCACTTCCATCTCCACCATTACCAATCTCCGATAAAACGACATTCACATCCGATACCCTCTCCTTCCACAAGCCATTCTCCGAATCGCCAAACTCCTTCATTAAATCCCGCAAATTCTTCTCCAAATTCATTACAACCCTGATACCCTCTCCATTTGAAATTTCCCCGTCTCTCACACCCTGCCACAACCAGCGATCCAATTCAGACAAATACTTAGTGTAAATCAACTTCACCGACGCCATTAACCCAAATCCAACCCCACATTCCTCAGCCACAAAATCCCACAAATTCTGCCGCAAAGTCAATTCATATCCTCCTAATTTCCTGACTACCCAAAACAGCTTAAACAAATCCACAGGCTTCCTGTTTGTACACAAAGCAGGTAAAGGCTTTATAGGTTCACGAACATTTTTTCCCTCCAGAAATTTTATTAGAACCTGATTAAACAATCCCCTCAGCCTATTCTTGCACTCATCAAACCGACATTCGAGTAAACTCAAATCATGATATAAAACAGACCCCTTTTTCTCCACCTCCATTAACTTCAAGAACAATTTCTTCTTCTAGAACACACAGTATACGATACCGTACGGGTGTTTCTTCTACTCTAGAATCATAATCTACAGACAATTATAAGAAATGAATTTAAAAAATTTATCATTCGAACTAACTGGAATTAAAGTTGATAACTTTGATGCAAAATAAAAACCGATTTAGTACCTTGACAGCCTTAATTTGGAGGAGCCATGGACAGTCCTCTACTTGAATTGCAGAAACAGAGGCTTAAAAAATGAGGGGAGAAGGAACCCCCAAAATTAAAAAAATTAATCAATAAAATTGAAAATATAGAACTAAAGCAATTGAAAATTGATTTTCCTTACATTGGTTTAGTGGAGTTGCATAGGGTTGAAGCCTTGAAGGGATCTTTGACAGCTTCCAAATCAAGGGTTTTGATAATAACCTACGATTAACATTAGAGTAATTGACCAAAATTACAATTTTAAGAAAGTAGGTTATGCCTATGTTCTATTGGAATTTATAAGAGTTTTCGATTCACATAATCTAAAGAGTGGCTAAAACTCTATTTAAGACTTCAGTATAACTTAGGGTTTCAAACATTGGTAGGTCATGGGCCTCTCAATTAAATTTACTTAGAAAGTTTTAGAATGATAGGCTTATGAAAGGCCCATCGTTTCGCAGTTATCATACCATTTATAAGTGATTTTTGTACAAAGTTATTGTAATAATCAAATCCTAACAAGGTATTTTGCAGTTATCATTTATGAGTGAAAAGTAACGTCAATAAACTTTATTTAGGAATTTCTGCATAACTTAGGGTTTTAGACGTTGGTAGGTCATGGGCCTCTCTATTAAATCTACTTTTTGGAAGTTTCAAGAATGTTTCGATTTATGAAAGGCCCATCATTTCGCACTTATTGTACGACTCTGTAAGTGATTTTTTTGTACAAAAGTATAATAATAATCAAATCCTAACAAGGTTTTTTGCAGTTATCATTTATGATGGACGGTGAAAAGTAATGCCAGCAAACTTTCTCTAGGATTTTCAGCATAAATTAGGGTTTCAGACGTTGGTAGGTCATGGGCCTCTCTATTAAATCCACTATCTAAAATTTTTGAGAATGTTATGGCTTATGAAAGGCCCATAATTTTGCAGTTCTCGTACCGACTATGAGTGATTTTTTATTGAAAAAAATTATAGTAATCAAATCCTAACAAGGTATTTGACAGTTATCATTTATGATGGACAGTGAAAGGTAACACCATCAAATTGTATTTAGTATTTTCAGTATGACTTAGGGTTTCAGACGTTGGTAGGTCATGAGCCTCTTAAATCTACTTTTTGGAAATTTTGAGAATGTTCCAGCTTATGAAAGGCTCATCATTTCGCAGTTATCGTACCGACTATACATGGTTTTTGTACAAAATTATTATAATAATCAAATCCTAACAAGGTATTTCGTAACTATCATTTATGATGGAGGGTGAAAAGTAACGCCATGAAACGTTATGTAGGATTTTCAGCATAACTTAGAGTTTCAGAATTTGGTAGATCATAATTTTCGAAAGTTTCGATGATGTTCCGGATTATGAAAGGCTCATCCTTTCACAGTTATCGTACCGATTATAAGTGATTTTTGTACGAAATTATTACAATAATCAAATCCTAACAAGGTATCTCACAATTACCATTTATGACAGACGGTGAAAAGTAACGTCAACGAACTTTATTTATGATTTTCAACATAACTTAGGGTTTCAGACGTTGGTAGGTCATGGGCCTCTCAATTAAATCTACTTTTCGGAAGTTTTTAGGATGTTCCAACTTATGAAATGCCCATCATTTTGCAGTTATCGTACCTACTATAAGTGATTTTTGTACAAAAGTATTATAATAATCAAATTCTAACAAGGTATTTCGCAGTTATCATTTATGATGGATGCTGAAAAGTAACGCCAACAATCTTATTTAGGATTTTCAGCATAACTTAGGGTTTCAGGCGTTGGTAGGTCATGGTCCTCTCAGTTAAATCTACTTTCAAAAGTTTCAAGAATGTTCCAGTTTATGAAAGGCCCATCATTTCGTAGTTATCATTCCGACTATAAGTGATTTTGTACAAAATTATTATAATAATCAAATCCTAACTAGGTATTTCACAGTTATAATTTATGATGGATGGCGAAAAGTAATGCCAACAAATTTTATTTTGGATTTTCAGTATAACTTAGGGTTTCAGACGTTGGTCGGTCATGCGCCTCTCAATTAAATATACTTTTCGAAAGTTTCCAGAATGTTTATAAGCACAAATTTGTCAAACACACCCTAAATAAACAAAAGGGAAGAAATGGAAGATGCGTGTGAAACTAAATCACCGATCTATGTATTAAAATGTTTCGGTAAGTTAGAAATGGTATTTGGTTGCATATGAGAAGTTCAATTATGAAACTTTTACTTATTTATGGGCTCTAACAAGAAAACATAATATGATGTTTGTTTCTAATTCCTTTGAGAAAAAATATATAATTTCTTTTTTCAACTGAAACTGAAATAAAATTATTTAAGTTTAACCATAAAAAGTTATTGATATTTAATAAGAGCGTTATCATGTAGTATAGGTAAATTATCCATGTATTTTCAAATTATTTAACTTGTATGTTTTTTAAAATATACATGATTAATGATATTAAATGTAAAAATATTTTAAAGTTATTTGTGAAAAGTCAAGCTGTGAAAAATATGTATTCCAATTAGAATATGACTATTATGGTGTAATCTCATTCCATGCATAGAATCGGATTATCCATTTTGAATAGAATTATTATGATAAAATCTATTCATAAACATAAAATCATATTACATCTATGCTAAATTTTCCTATTCGAACTATAAAAGTTATTTTAGACAGACTAAATGTTAGATGGGTTATTTTATAAATGATGTAACTAATGGGGTGATTTGATGTTCGCTTTTATTTATTTATTGTAATGAAGTTCTTAAAACGTTTAAAAAAACTTTTAAAAAAGTATCGCAATGTATAAACTTGAAAGTTATTGAAATGAAATTTTCATCATAGGTCTAACTGTTAGTCGGTCTAACAAAAAAAATTCCTACTAGATTTATGGGTGAATTAAATGTCTTTGGGCTTTGTAACATTAGAGCATCTCAAATATAAGCATCAAATCGGTGATATACATATTATCTTGATGGATTGTGAAGTTGATATACTCTTGATGGATCTACAATCATAAAATATATCTGCAATGGTATACTTCCTCCGTCCCAGCACTTTTGGCCTATTTTTTGGTCAACTTTCTCGTACCATGTTTGACCGTATATTTCAATTAGTATATAGACTCTAATATTATCATGTGAGATATTGTTAGACTCCTATGTCTACGTAGTTTCTAAAGATGAAATTTTAATGTACCATTAATATGCGTAATTAAAGTTATTGATGGTCAAACATAGTCTGAGAAAGTTGACAAAAAAATATGCCAATAATCCTGGGACGGAGGTAGTAGTTAATAGAGATCAATCTTACATGGCCGAAATTTTAAGTGACTCGTCAAGTAGATCTTATATTTTTTGAAACTCAAAGTGAGATCGTCAATATTTCAACTAATAAAAATTTCCCAAACTTTCTCATTTCCTATCTTTTCATTAAATTCTTAGCCAATTGCTTCTTTGCATATCATACAGAAGTTATAGTTGTGATGGTACCGGTGAAGATCAAAATTAATAGAATACCATCAACCAATTTTATTTGGTTACATCACACTAAAGATCTAATTAAAATTCATCATGTGGAGTCTAAAAATATAAAAGAACTTGATACCATTGTCACGTAAGATTAACTCTTGAATGAAAATTGATGGTCTATGCAGATGATGTGTCTATCAAATTTTACCAACTAATGCCTGTATTGAAGACAATGCTCTTAGACCAACAAGAAGTGATGTCATATTGCAGATTGGACTCATCAATTAATATTGAATAAATATGAAAATATTAGGACTGCGGGAACATACTCGTTGATAAAGGCCTATTTGCACGATCGTTTTAGACTAATAAATGTAAATGATCAAATCTTAAAATCTTAAAGTAAAATCATTTTTTCAGTAAAGTGTTAAAATAACTCTATTTTTTAACTGAAAGTGCCAATATAACTCTGAAATTTGAAAAAGTGACAATATAACTCTTGACTTGGCTGATTTTTTAGTCAACCATTATATGCCCAGAATCAGGTGAAATGATGAATTTTCCCCTAAATTAAAAAAATGCCAAACTTTTCTTTCAATTAGGGTGTTCGATGGCGGGGAGTACTGAGCTACCCACGACAGTGTTCGACGTTTGGGGTGTTCGACGGTGGCGGAGAGTACTTAGCTACCCACGTCGATTTTCGATGACGGGTTTGATTTCGACGGAAAATCGGTGGCGAGGGCTAGGGTTTTCGTTGGTGGCGGAGGATTGGAGTGTTCAATGGGGGATTTGATTTCAATGGGGAATTGGTGGTGAGGGCTAGGATTTTCGTTGGTGTCGGAGGGTTGGGGTGTTCGATGGCGGGTTTGATTTTGACGGCGAATCAGTGGCGAGGGCTAGGGTTTTTGTTGGTGGTAGAGGTTGCGGAAGGAGGAGGGTAGCGGCGAGGGGGAGGGGAATCGGGAGTGAGGTACGACAGCGGGGCTGTGACTAGAGTTGCTTCCTAGCGGCGACAGAGGAGAAAATAAAAACTGAGGGGTGGTAGCGATCGAGAGGGAAGAGATTGGGAGGGGTGGAAAATCGAAGAAAATATTTTGGGAAGGGTGGTAAATCAGTGTTTTCTGGTGGTGGCGGCTGTGGCGATGTTTTCCGGTAACGATGGCATTATCTGGCGGTAGTGATGTTTTTCAGAGGCGGTTACTGGTGGAGGAGTAGCAATGAAGAAGAAGAAGATTGAGGGTAAGGGTATTTCCATCATTTCACTTATTGTCATTTCCGGAATTTGATGGATCAACGCCGAAATACAGGAGTTTGGCTATATCAGCACAACGTTTTTGAAAGTTATGGTTGGATTGACACATACAATGATTAGTTAGGGTTAAATTGGCACTTTTTGATAATACAGGGTTATATTGAAACTTTCAACATAAAGTCAGGGTTATAAATGTAATTATCCATAAATATTTTGATGTAAAATCTTGTATTTATATGTTAAAATTTTAACATTTTATACACTTTGATATTACTTTGTGATGTTTATTATGTTAGTTTTGAAATTATCGGTTGATATTTGGGTAAAAGACAAATATAACCCTATTATTTTATAAAAGTGCCAATATAACCCTGTATAATCTGAAAGTGCGATTTTAACCCTAACTTTTGCATCAAATGTGCCGTATAACCTTTTGGCGCTATTACGGTGTTGACTTGGTACTTTCCGACATTAACCAAATAAAAAAGACTAAAATAACCCTCATCTTAAAACTAAAAATGGAAATACAAAAAAATACCCTTAGATTCTTCATCATCTTCACAGCTGCTCCACCGCTGTCGTCGTCGCCGCCGCCATCGCTCTGCCCGTCATCAACGCTCCACAACCGCCGCCGCCGGAATCTGGATTTCTGCTGGAATATGGATTCACCACCTCCACCACCTCACTGCCTTACCACCTCTGCCCTCCGCCCATAATCACCTTCTTCCCCAACCTGCCGCCTTTCCTCAGCCAAACCCACCGCTGCCCCACCCTTACCTGCCGCACCCATAACCCTAGAAACACTACCACCATCTACCTTCCTCCTCAGCCAGCCCTGCCGACCAGAACAATACTAACCACACTCCATTCATCCCACAACTCTTCGCCACTCGCCACTCGCCACCACCCGCAACCCTCCATTCTCACTGCCACCACCCATTCAACGGCGCTGACCCCAATTCAGCGCCACTACCCAATTCACCCGATTCACCGCCGCTGCTCCCCATTCACCGCCACCACCCGATTCACCGTCGAGCTCGACGAAAAAGTGTGCATGAAGAAGGGTATGATCGGGCGGAGGAGGGGGACGCCGCTGTCGAAAAAATGGTGCTCAAACAGAACACAATCGAAAACCTCATCAGCATGGGTATTTTGTGGGGGAACAACGGGAATGGATTGTGGTGGAGTGAAGTCTAGGGTTCGGTGGGGGTGGTGTGAACTGCGACGATGAGGGGTGGAATGACGATGGAAAGGAGTTGCAGAGGAGTGCAAATTAGTCTGGGGCTGATTTAAGATGTAAAAACTTTGGGGAAAATAGGGTTATATTGGGGTTTAATTGGTAAAATAGTATTTTCAATATTTCTGAATTATTATTTTTTTCAACTGGGGGTAAATTGATCATTTTACTAAATTCCGATCAATTTCATATTGCCAAGGTTAGAATGGCACTTTCGTCCAAAAAATAGGGTTAGATTTGCACTTTCAGATTTTACAAAGTTAGATTTGCACTTTCAAATTTTACAGAGTTAGATTGGCACTTTCGACCAAAACATTGGGTTATTTTAACACTTAATTCTTGATATTTTTATTTTAATCTATGTTAGGGTGACAATTGTATGGACGGGTTGAATACGGGTCCAATAATATATGTAATTAAAAAATATGGGTATGAACTATTTTGACCCATCTTATGTCAGGTTAAAAATGGATTGGATAAAAACCAACTCAATTTGGAGAATCGAAAATCACTCATTAGGGAGTTTCAGCTCACGTGGGTTGAGATTTTAATTGGAAGTTGTTTATATTGTTTTTAAAACCACAAATTCTTGTTTTACACAGCCTAAACTTTAGACCATGGTTTATTGTGCAATTAATAATAAGTTTCATTTGGGATGGGTTTTTTTAAAAAAAATGCTCATAAATTTAGGGACATACTATGTAATTATCAAAAGGTTATAAATACCACAAAAATATCTGGATTTCCAATTCTCTTTTCCCAATCAGAATTCTCTCCTCTGATCGGAATCTGTACCTGCCGTCGTTCCACCACCTAACGCCGTCGCGCTTCCGCCACCGTTCTGTCGATGAATCCACCATCGTTCCTTCCAGGGAATCCTGAAAACAATGACGAATCCAGAAGATCGAAGCCTCTGGAGAATCTACACCGCGAAGCCTTCAGCGAAGTCGTTGAGATCGACATTTCCATTATCGGAGCTGGGTTTTTGGCATCGCGATGGAGGGCACTACGATTTTAGGCGACGGATCTAGGGTTTGGCATCGCGGTGGAGCTAGGAAACCATTTCCAGTGATGGAGCTAGGGTTTGGCAACTACGGATGGTGCTACGATTTTCGGTAACGTCGCACCGTCGTCTTTCTATTTTTTTGCTAACGAAAAGAAGCAGAAAAGAATGATGTCGATAGAAGATATAGAAGACGATAACACCGTAGAAGATGCAGATGACGACACCGACGAAAAAGCAGGAGGAAGACGACGCGCGTGAGATGCACACGTTTGAGCAACAACGATGACGTGCTTGACTTCACGGGTGATCTAAGGTGGCAAATGGGGGAACGACGGCCTGGGGCGGCTGACAGCGGTGGCGCAGTGAGGTTCTGTTTCATGAAGTGAGATTTAATGTTGTGTTATACTTTTTTAAAAATATTTGATAAGGTTTAATAATTATTTGTCTAAGCTTTTGTCAACAATGTTTGTTTGGTTTAGTGGTTACCACTCTTGTTGTTGAGGTTGAGGTCTTGAGTTCGAATCTTTGTGTGACCTTTATTTTTGAAGAATTTATGTTTTTGATGTATATGTTGAGGTTTAATATTATTTGACTGAGTGTATGTTCAATAAGAGTTTTTGGTGTAGTGGTTATTGCTTTATGCTTTGAGGTTTGTGATCTGGGTTCAAATCCCACTAGGTCTTCTCTTTTTTGAAGAATTTTTATGCTTGAGCTACTGTAGCTCTTTGTTAATGTTTGTAGCTTTTAATTCTCTTATGTTGATACTTTTCAATATTCATGTGAATTTTAATTAATATGATGATATGAATCTCCTTGCGAAGACTCTGGATTGCGGAATATCAGATCTTTATTTAAACTGAGAATTCGCCCAACCTAGTATAAATGCACAAAGAAGCAGCGTCTAGCCCGCAGGGTACACCAACTCCGACTTGTTATCTAAATAGCCCGTAGGTTTAGATCACAAGGATTTTTTATAAGCGTCTAGCCTGCAGGGTACACTTAAAAAGGAGATTGAAACTTGAATATCCCGCAGGTTTAAGCAACAATTAAGATAATGAGAATAACTCAAAATTCTGAATATTTGATTGATAAAAGTGTGTGTAATAATCTCGGTTGAACCATGTATTTATAGAGGTAAAATTCAGTCATTACAAATAGAATTATGGTAGATTTAGAAACCTAAAACCATATCTATCTAGAACTCCAAAATAAATATAAATAATTACCATATTCATCTAAGTAAATCAATCCAAATATTGGATGAATTTTTAAATGAATCTACCTTATCAATACCCACCAAATATAATTCTAATCAAATCAAAAATCCTAAATTACATTATTTAATAAAAATTCTAAATATGAGCAGACTACCTCATTAAAAACCCAATGGGAAAAATAGTATAGTGTTAAACTTCTAAAAATACTAAACTAAGAAAAATATAATAAATTACATTTTTGATATCTTATCATATGAGTTGATGTTTTGTCCTTTTTTAGTTGATAAGAATTGATATTTGCAAAAAAAAATTTTTAAAATCTATTTTTTAAAGAATTTTTATTTTTGAGGTACTATAACTCTTTGCTTATGTTTGTAGCTTTTTTTCTCTTATGTTGATATTTTTCAATATTCATGTAAATTTTAATCGATATGATTTGATGTCTTGTTATTTTTTTGGTTGATATGGATTAATATTTGCAGTTTTTTTTAAAAAATTCTCATATTGATGTTTTTTTTATTTTCCGGCCGAGATTTTGGTAATAGGAGTTGATGTTTGTGGATTTATTTTTCTGATGCTGGTGTTTTTCAGTTTTTTGATGAGGTTCAGGTGTTTAGAATTTGATGTTTGTAGATTTTTGGTGATAGGTTGATATTTGTAGTTTTTAATAAAAAAATGTTGACGTTTCATAATTTTTTGAGTGAATAATTTATAATCTTAAGGTATAATTTTTTATGTTTTTATTCTTTTCTCCTGTTGATGTTTTTCATTTTCCGGGTGAGTTTTAGTTTATACGAGTCGATGCTTTGTAACTATTTTTTTGGGTTATATGAGTTGATATTTTTTTGTCTTTTTTCTCTCATGTTTTTCATTTTCTCGATGAATTTTAGGTAATACGAGTTGATGTTTGTAGTTTTGAGTTACATAGGTTGATTTTTTATAGTGTTTTTTCTTATGCTGACCTTTTCATTTTCAGCGTGCAGTTTAGAGGATAGGAATTGATGTTTTTAGATTTTGGTTGATATTAGTAGTTTAAAAAAATGATAATTGAAGCTTTGTTGATGTTTTTTTAATGATTTTTAGTTGATATTTTGTTAGTTGTAATCGATATTTTTTCAAATTTTTATTATTTGAGTTTTTGTATATTTTTTTGCTTTTAAAATATATTTTTTATCCAATTTTTTAATTGATGTTTCTTGATTTTTCGTTGATGTTCTGCTATTTTTTTGCTGATGTTTTCAATTCAATGATCATATTAATTTTTTTGCATTTTAAAAATATTTTTTTATTTTTTGAATTTTTTGCAGGGTGCATATGGCGGGAAAATGATGGGAAAAAATAGGACAAAAAAAGCCCCTGAAAAAATATTAGAGGTCCCTATAAAATTATTAGAGATAGTTTCTTGTAAAATTATTAGAAATAGCTCGCTGGAACTAGAATTGCATAAATGTCCTTGCATAAAGTTTAGACTGCCTCACAACCACATGAAACCATCTCTTTTAAAACCGTATATTTCTTAATTTTATTTATTTAAATTCAAAGTTATAAACTGGAGGTAATATGTATTTTTTGAAACTTTTTTTAACTCTAATTTTTTTATACTTGAACAAGCAGGTTGAGGGTGAGAAAAGCGGGTATTTTTATAGAACTCGCAGCTTACTCTCTACCCAACCTGCCTAATTCATAGTTTTATTACTCTTTTGATCCGGAAGTCATTTTACTCATATCTAATTGGGTAAAAAAAACTCAATTTACTCTCGTGTTACAGGTTCATTTTGCTGTGTTAGCTTTTGAACGTGTCATTTTTAACATTAACATCAACTTTTTTTTACTAAATATTAAATTTATTTAATGTATACCTTGATATTTTAATAATGTGATTTATTTTTTAAAATTTTAATAATGATGTTTATTTATTATTTTTCAATACTAGTGTTACATCTTAGTATTTTTATTTGATATTTAACTATTTTTAATTTGAGGGTTTAGTATATTTATTCAATATTTAACTATTTTAAATTGATGTGTATTTTTAGTGTTCTTATTCGATGGTTTACTGTTCTGAATTTGATGTGTATTTCAGTATTTTTGTATGATGTTTAAAATTATGATTTTATATGTATTTTACTATTTCTATTTGATGTTTAATTATTATTATTTTGATGTGAAATTTTAGAGTTTCAATTTTATCTTTAGCTATTTAATTTTTTATGGGTATTTTTTCTATTTTTATTTGATGTTTATCTATTTTAAGTTTAACGTGCATTTTGTTCATTTAATTTTATGTTTTAAAAAAAATTAATGCGATTTTTTAGTGTTTTTATTTGATGCTTAACTAATTAATTTGATTTGATGTTTAACTATTTTAATGTGATATGTTCATCAATTTTTTAAAATGTTTAACCATTTAATTTGGAGTTCCCTTGTAGGGAAAGGTTATATATGGTAGTTATCTTATATAATTAGTTTCTTTATAAAATTAGTTGTAGAAGGTAATTCCTTATAGATTTAGAATCATATTCCCGTTAGATTTTGGTTTGTATAACACTATATATTGTAACGCTCACCATTGTCGTCTTCTGTCAAAGTCATCGCCGTCAAGCCGCGTGTTACACTGCATACACTGCCACCGTCGTCGACTACCCCCCTAGTTGCTATTTTTCCGATCACCGCTACCACCTCAACGGTAGCCGCGATATGTACTACTCTGATCTTCCGGTGAGTGACGTTCACGTGCCCCCGCCTGACTTTACGTGTCACTGTGCCGCTCCCTACCCAATTT
>JAULKM010057559.1:0-12468 GCA_032355605.1 Rubia tinctorum
GTTTTTCATTTCAGTTCAGTTTCATTCCGTTTAATTGATTCATTTCAGTTCAGTTTGACTCAGTTAAGTTCAATTCAACTCTTCTCAGCTCCAATAATCTCTTCTCAACTGTTCTCAGCTCCAATAATCCCAGATCCAATAATCTCAATAAACCCTTCTCAGCTCTAATAATCTCAATAAACGCATCTCAGCTCCAATAATCTCAATAAACTCATTTCAGATCCAATAAACTCATTCAGCTTTTCCCAATTAAACTAAATTAATCTCAGTTCTAATCATACCCAATTCATCTGAACTGGACAGGACCTAAGTCAAGAGTTGTTAGAATTTGTTTCCTTGGTTTTTCTGAGTTTTGGTTGCTGAACGTTGTCGGCCTATGTAAAAGCCACAACAGTCTTTGTTTATCAATAAGAATTTATTCCAGTTTCCTTTAGATGTTTCCTAATCGTCATCAAGCTACATTGATAATAAGTGTCATTCTGTTCAGATATTCAGTATTCCCTCAATCATATCAAATTTCAAGGAATGTTTTTTACCATTATCAAGAAACATGTTTGATAACTACGTATAATAACGATAAATGAAAATTTAATATTTAGAAATTACTTGTTAAAACAAATCCAACCATATAGAATATGATAATATTATTATTTATATATCTATTCAAATATGTGATCAAATTGAACAGTACATAACAACATAAAGTAAAGTGTGCAATTTAATTTAGCACAGGGGAGAAATGATTATCACAGCTGGATAGATCCTTTTCTCGAGTATTCTAAATAAAAGTTAATCCATTTCTTTTCTGATTGACAACATTTGAACAAATTAATCATATAATAAACATGTTATTTAATATTTTAATCAATTTGTGGTGTCAAGAGGATAAGCCCCGAGAACGAGATAAATTGCATTTTGCTTTAATGAGTCATACAATAGTGAATTGGTTCTGGTTTAGTGGGAAAACACACTTTCTATAACAAAGAACTCCGAGATTTAAAACACACCCTCTATCAAGAATGGTGAATATTAAAACAATTTCTTGATGAGAATTACCCAGCGTCATGGGACTGTGTCGGTGGTCTCCCATGTGATTTCCCAACCTGCAGGTGGTCGATGATGGTGGGATCGTGGCGGTTCTGGGCTATGGTTCGTTGGTGGTGTAGAGTTTGAGTGTTCTCATGAGTAGGGGTGATCATGTGACGGGTCTGGATCGGGTCTCATAAGACCCAGACCCGACCCTAAGAAAATTTAGTTAGACCCAGACCTGACCCGGACCCGTAGGGTCTAAATTTTTTAGACCCGTACCCAAACCCGATGAGTCTAAACGGGTCCTAAATGGGTCTAATATTCTTTTTTTCTTCACTAAATAAAATATATATTATCTTAAATGTAAATAATTAAAATTCAATATGTATTTGAATTATTTTTTCAAGATAACAAAATATACAATACATATTATTTGTTGAATTTAAAGTAAAAATACAAAGAGAATATGAAAGTAATTTAGAAATTTGGGTAAAATTATATATAGTTAGACTTATATGGGTCTACGAGTCTGGGTCGGGTCTGGGTCTTAGTATCTTAGATCCGGACCCAGACCCGTATCTAAAAATCTAGACCCATACCTGGACCCGAACCCAATGAGTCTAATTTTTTTAGACCCATACCCGACCCAATGGGTCTGGACCCTATGGGTCTGGGTCGGATTCTAGACTCATGATCCTCCCTACTCATTAGGGCGTCCCTAGCTATAAAAATGGACAGGGTTTCAGATTCCACTGAGTTTCAATAGATTCAATGGCGGTGTCTCCTAGTTAGGTTCTAAATTAGGATGTTAATATGTAATTTGGTTAATTGTACGTAATCTTTCAAAAAAAAACAATACAATAAACATTAAATAAGTAATGCTTTAATTTATTTTGATATTTTATTTAAAGACGTTGATATTTAATATGGAGTTTATTCACATTCTATATTTTACTTAACAAATATATTGTGTATTTTGAGAGTTTTAACTAACACGCTAGCAAAATTATTTGAATTGTCTTTGGACACACATATTACATTGATATATACGTGTCATTTTAATCGGGTGTTTACTAATTGTCATCCTAGATGGATAGATCTTTTCTCTAGTATTTTTGTGTAAAGTGTCCATCTGTTTTCTAACCGACCATGCGTGAAAAATGATTCATATTATAAATATGTGATTTAATTTCTTACAATGTGGTGTCAAGGTGACAACTTTCAGATCATATTCTCAAGTATTATATTTAAAATGTTTATCTCTTTCTAACTGACAATATCGTGTGAACAAATTAATCATATAATAAATTTATGATTTAACTCCTCATCAATGCACGATGCTAGAGTGATTTAACTCATCATCAACATGTGATGTATCAACGTGCGATGTCAGGGTGATTGAACTCCTCATCAACGTGCAATGTCAGGGCCGGTGAACCTATTTTGGAAGAATATTACCTTTTGCTTTAATGATCATAGACAAAAGTGATTGTTTTTGTATTTAATTAATTTACCTTTTCGTGTTTGACCTATGGTTTAAGAGGAAAAATGAAGAAAAAAAACTGATGTTTATGGTATGGTAAAAAAAGAAGATGGTGGTTTTTACTTACTATATTTTCTAGCTTTTAGAGCACCAGAGAAGAAAAGGGTGGATGGTCAAAATCTTACTTTTACTTTGGAAGAGCTCTATAGATGGCTGAGATGTCAAGAAACTGTAAATTACTAGAAGTAATTACTAATGCATATTGGATATCATGTAAGAAATAGAAATAAGATTGATTTAAATTCTCATCAACGTGCAATGTCTGGGTGAATACTTTCATAGCGAAGGCAATATGTCATCATAGTCAAATATATATTACATTCTCAAGTATTCTATGTAAAGTGTTTATCTCTATTCTGACCGACATCGTGTGAACAAATGAATCATATAATAAATTTATGATTCAACTCCTCAGTGTGCGATGTTAGGGTGATTTTACTCATCATCAACGTGCAATGTCAGGGTGATTTAACTCCACATCAACGTGCGATGTCAGGGTGAAGGGATTTTGGAAGAATATTAACTTTTGCTTCAATGATCAAAAACTAAAGTGATTGTTTTTTTACTAAACAGAGATTAGACAAAAGTGGTTGTTTTTTGCATTTAACTAATTTACCTTTTCGTGTTTAACCTATGGTTTAATGAAAAAAAGAAGAAAAAAATTGATGTTTATGGTATGGTAAACAAATAAAATGGTAGTTTTTACTTACTATATTTTCTAGTTTTTAGTGCACCAGAGAAGAAAAGGATGGATGATCAAAATCTTACTTTTACTTTGGAAGAGCTCTATAGATGGATGGGATGTCTAGAAAGTGTAAATTACTAGAAGTAATCACTAGTGCATATTGGTTATCATGTAAAAAATAGAAATAAGTTGATTTAACTTCTCACCAACATACGTCATCCAGGTGAATACTTTCAAAACTATCATGTAAGAAATAAAAATAAAGTTGATTTAACTTCTCACCAACGTGCGATATCCGGGCGAATACTTTCAGAGCGAAGGCAATATGTCATCATAGTCAGATATATCACATTCTCAAGTATTCTATGTAAAGTGTTTATCTCTATTCTAACCGACAACGTGTGAACAAATGAATCATATAATAAATTTATGATATAACTCCTTAATGTGCGATATTAGGGTGATTTAACTCATCATCAAAATATGCAATGTATCAACGTGCGATGTCAGTGTGATTTAACTCCTCATCAACGTGCGATGTCAGGGTGAAGGGATTTTGGAAAAATATTTTCTTTTGCTTCAATGATCAAAGACTAAAGTGATTGTTTTTTACTAAACAGAGGTTATACAAAAGTGATTGTTTTTTTATTTAATTAATTTACCTTTTCGTGTTTGACCTATGGTTTAAGGGAAAAAAAGAAAAAAACGGATCTTTATGGTATAGTTAAAAAGAAGAAGATTGTAGTTTTTACTTACTATATTTTCTAGCTTTTAGTGCACTAGAGAAGAAAAGGATGGATGATCAGAATCTTACTTTTACTTTGGAAGAGCTCTATAGATGGGTGGGATGTCAAGAGAGTGTAAATTACTAAAAGTAATTACTAATGCATATTGGATATGTAAGAAATAGAAAGAAGGTTGATTTAACTTCTCATCAACCTGCGATGTCCGGGTAAATATTTTTAGAGCGAAAGCAATATGTCATGATAGTCAAATATATCACATTCTCAAGTATTATATGTAGAGTGTTTATCTATATTCTGACCGACAGCGTGTGAACAAATGAATCATATAATAAATTTATGATTTAACTCCTCAATGTACGATGTCAGGGTGATTTAACTCATCATCAACATGTGATGTCAGGTGATTTAACTCCTCATCAACGTGCGATGTCAGAGTGAAGGGATATTTGAAGAATATTACCTTTTACTTCAATGATCATAGATTAAAGTGATTGTTTTTTTAACTAAACAGAGGTTAGACAAAATTGATTATTTTTGTATTTAATTAATTTTCCTTTTCGTGTTTGACCTATGGTTTAAGGGAAAAAAGAAAAAAATTGAGGTTTATGGTATGGAAAAAAAAAGATGGTAGTTTTTACTTACTATATTTTCTAGCTTTTAGTGCACCAGAGAAGAAAAGAATGGATGATCAGAATCTTACTTTTACTTTGGAAGAGTTCTATAGATGGCTGGGATGTCAAGAAAGTGTAAATTACTAGAAGTAATTACTAGTTCATATTGGATATCATGTGAGAAATAGAAATAAGGTTGATTTAATTTCTCATCAACGTGCGATATCCGGGTAAATACTTTCAGAGCGAAGGCAATATATCATCATAGTCAGATATATCACATTCTCAAGTATTCTATGTAAAATGTTTCTCTATTCTGACCGACGGCGTGAGAACAAATGAATCAAATAATAATTTTATGATTTGACTCCTCAATGTGCGGTGTCAGGGTGATTTAACTCATCATCAACGTGCAATGTATCAACATGCGATGTCAGGGCGTGATTTAACTTCTCATCAACGTGTGATGTCTGGGTGAAGGGATTTTGAAAGAATATTACATTTTGCTTCAATGATCATAGACTAAAGTGATTTTATTTGAACTAAACAGAGGGTTTCAATTTATTGCAATTTACCCAATGGACTGACTATCTTTCTAGGATGTCAGTATCTAGTGGGCAGAGCTGAGAGTTGTATCCATGCAGGGACAGAGTTATAATCAGAAAAATCAATATCAGGAGACATAATCATCACCAGATCGAGTTTCCCATAAAGTTGGAGAACACAAACTTCTAGGTGTATTCGCCGACGGTTAGAGAGAGAAAGTTCAATTATATTTTCTTACATCAAGCTTAATTCATTAAATTTTAAATTATTGGATTAGTTTCAGAAGGCTATACGATCCTGGATTAGGTTCTTTCATCCTGAATTGGTTGATCAATATTCTCAACTCTAATTCAACTTCTTCAATTCAATGAGTCAATTGATCAATTTATTTGACCAGCTAGACCATTTAAAATCAACCTAGTTCCTAAGTTTTTTAGTTGTTAATCTAAAACTAATCAAAATTATAATTGTTTTCAATATTAATTCGTAACAAATCAAGATTTCATGAAA
Organism: Rubia tinctorum; assembly: GCA_032355605.1. NCBI lineage: Eukaryota > Viridiplantae > Streptophyta > Magnoliopsida > Gentianales > Rubiaceae > Rubia > Rubia tinctorum. The sequence continues at coordinate 5,671 of JAULKM010057559.1, forward strand.
CATTCATTAGATGTCAATAAGCTAGGCTAGCTAGCTAGTAGCTAACCTTTCTTCGTCACACGTCAATTTCCTGAAGTACACACGTACAAACGGAACGTACGCATACGTATTTCAAAAGAAATAACGGTACGTACGTATACGGATATACTATTTTATAAAAAGTACATTTCATTTTAAGGTTCTAAAAATGTAAAAAAGTCGTTGATTAAAAACAGAGGAAAGATTAATCCATTGAACAACAAGATGCTCGATTAAGTTTTGGGTAGAAAAATTAATTTCTAGTGTCGAATGAAACGGAGAAGAGAAGAAAAAAAAACTGAACAGAATTCGAATTTACGATCCTAAATCTGCAGTATAATATAATTATTTATCCAGGTAAGTTAAAGTTTGTCCGGTACGATCAATTTTCACGCGAGAAAAGTGTTTTGTTAGATCGATTAACAATTAGATCAATTATGAAAAACTTCGTTAAAATATGTCAAATTATAATTATTTATACATTTCAAATATTTTTCAAAGTTATATGAACTTCATTGCAAAAAATAAAAACAAGTATCAAATCATTTCATTAGTTGCATCAATTTTTAAATGACCACGTCTAACGATTAGTCGGTCTAAAACAAGTCTTTGTGTTTTCACATTGTTAAATTAATACAAATATTTTATTCGGAGAAAGTCTCTTGCCGACTAACGGTTAAACCAATCATGCACGAAGAATCCCATTTTAATAACTTTTAGGGCCGTTAAATCATAATTATTTATGCATTATGATATATTTTAAAAGTTTTTCAAAATTACAGAAATCTCGTTGTAATAAATAAAAAGAATCAAGTGTTAAAATGACCCTAACTTTAGGGTAAAAGTGTCAATATAACCATGTAAAATGAGAAAGTGCCAAAATATAACCATGCGGAGTGGCGGCTGGGGTGAGGTGGTTTGAAGAAGAAAGTAATGAGTGAGGGTATTTGCGTCATTTCAAGTTAGGTCAACACCCCAATTGAAGAGTCAATGCCAGATATAAGCCAGAAGGTTATCTCTGCATAATTCCTCATGAAGTTAGGGTTATTTTGTTACTTTCTCATTTTGCAGGGTTATATTAGCACTGGAATTTGGTTTTACCTAAATTTGTCAATGATATCAATTATGTTCCAACATAGATTATCTTATCAAGTATGTAAAGAAATGTAAAACACGAACACAAGACTTGGTTACGCAGTTCGGTGAAAACCACATTCATCTGCGGGGTCTGGCCTAATTCAGAATAAATCTATTAATCAAAAAGTGATAGTACAATGCACAACATACAACTATACTTATTTTTTCTAATTACAATGAGTGGACTTTGCAATCTCCCCTTGCTGCCAATCTGCCTTAGTCAAACTCCCTCTAATTTCGATACTTGTCAACGCAGGATCTCCTCTTCTCGAGAAATTAAGGCATGTGATTTTGAACTTTATCAAATGTTTATGATGTTGGAACATAAACTATAAGCTCTCGGCTACTCTCGATATATGAAAATCTGGATGAAAATTTTCTTCCATTAAATTCGTAGGTAGCTCAGTAAGAATTTCCAAGTATATAAGCACAATCGCACAACTCAAGTAACTTGTGCGAAATAGAATTCTATCTCCATAAAATATTCTGATAACAATCAAATCGCTTAGAGATAGGAATTCTCATATCTAATCCCTTGAAATAAGGAACTAAAATATTCCATCCATATCTTAACCATATCCGAAATTCCATATCAATTCTAATTTCATAAATTTAATCTAATCCCATAAATATAGAAATTGATATATTCTACAATCAAATAAAACTGGACGAAATATACTGCTTCTCGGATTTCACCTTCGAACATTCCTTAGTCACCAAAAATACCTTCTATGATGTTACGACACAATAATTTCATATTTGCAAGATTTCCACAAATTGCCAACTTAATAATTATGAACTTTACAATCCACTCCTTCCACTTGAGTATATCCTTGAGCTACCAGCCTTACTTTATTTCGAGTAATCTGGCCATTAACATCTGACTTGTTTTTGAAGATCCACTGGGTGCCAATAACATTTACACATTTCGGACGAGGTGTGAGATACCATACATCATTTCGTTCAAACTGCCCAAGTTCCTCTTACATGGCTGTAATCCAATACTCATCAAGTAGGGCTTCTTTATAGTTCTTGGGTTCAATGAGCGAGAAGAAACATTGTAATCCAGTAAGTTCCCTGTAGTTTACCCGTGGTAGGGTACGGGTTCTCTTAGTTCTAATTTCAGGTAAATCCTGTGTTGGAACATAGGGTGGAGAGCTGGGGATCGATGTTCCAACATCACTATCTTCTGGGTCATCAGGATTTTCGGAAACTTCTGGTGTACCGACATTGACTTGCTGGTCAGTCAGATTGTTTTTTGTTGGAACATGGACCGAGGCTGATTCATCTTCCCCTTCTCTTAATATAATTTTCTCATTAGAATCATCAACAATCACATTAATAGACTCCATAAGGGTTTTAGTGCGAAGGTTGTAAATCCTGTAGGCATGGTTGTTAATAGAATATCCCAGAAAGATTCCATCATCACTGCGACTGTCGAACTTTGCCAACTGTTCTCAATCCATGAGAATATAGCACTTGCTGCAAAAGACATGAAAGTATGAAACATTAGGCTTCCTACCTTTCCAGATTTCATATGAAGTCTTACTTGTGAATTGACAAAGATACACCCTGTTTATTTTATAACATGTGTTGACTGCCACTGCCCACCATTTCTCGTGGATACCTTTTTCTGCCAACATTACTCGAGCCATCTACTATAGAGTCTTTTTTTATCTCAACAATACCATTCTGCTGAGGTGTGATTGGTGCTAAAAATTCATGCTGAATGCCAAGCTCATCACAGAAGTCACTAAACTGAGAATTTTCAAATTTTATGCCAAGATCACTGTGAACCCTCACAATCTTCAGAGCAGGACTTCCCTTTTTGGTCTGCAGTTTGACCACCAAACTTATAAACACATCCACCGTGTCAGTTTTTTTAGAAACGTCACCCAAGTTTATATGGAGAAATCATCAACATATACAAAAATATACTTATTTCCAGTTATACTAGGTGTATTGACCGGACCCATCAAATCCATGTGGAATAATTCAAGATTTCTTGAAGTTGTAATATATTGAACAGACGAATGAGGTGATCGAATTTGTTTACCTTGTTGGTATGATCCACATATAATTCTTTTTTATAAGTGAGAGTAGGCATACCTCGAACTGCTTTAGAATTTACAGTCTTGACCAATGTTTTATAGTTGATGTGTCCTAGCCTCATGTGCCACATTGTTTATTCATCTTCTTTGGAACTTAGACACCTAACTTCTTGTTCCAAAAGGTAGTAGTTGTCTGAGGATCAGATTCCTAATAGTACTTTATCATCACCGTGTTTGACAATGCATATGTCTTTGTGAAACTCCACAATCATATTATCATCGCAAAACTGACTGATGTTCAGAAGATTTGCCTTTAAAAATTCTACAAGTAACACACTTGTGAAAGTTGGGAATCCCTCAATTTTCAGTTCACCTTTTCCAACAACTCGACTTTTCTTTCCATCACCAAACGTAACAAATCCACCATCATATGGCTTAATCTTTGTCAAAAACTCTTGTGTTCCAGTCATGTGTCGCGAGCATCCACTATCAAAGTACCACGAGTCTCTAGAGTGTACAATAAGAGATGTGTGAGCAACCAGGAAAACATTAGTACGCTTTGGAATCCATATCTTTCTGAAAAATTTTGATTGTTGATCATCATCCATGTTGGAACATGCAAAAAATTGCCGTCCATTCATAATGTCTCTGAGTAGTCTAAGACATTGCTCCTGCATATGACCTTAATAAGAGCAGTAATTGCATAAAATAGGTTTCCTTCATTGATTCCTCATTACTTTCTTCTTCATAGCCTGTAGCCCTACTTTGAAATCTACAGTGCTGCCCTCAGCTTTGTCATAGCAAATTCCTTGTCTGTCTCCAAAGTTCTTTCCCATAGTTAGAATATCATCTAGTTTTGCCTTGTTAGTGTTCAACTTGATGATTGCTGCTTCAGCCATCTCAGCCCTCTCAGTAGCAAGCCTAAGATTTAGCTTCAGTTGTTCAATCTCATCTTCTAGCTTTTCAACTAGATCCATCAGTTCTGACTTCCTTTTAGCAAGTTGAATTCTTTCTGCTTTTCGGATTTTTTTTTGTTTCAACCACTTTAAGCCACATCTCATACATGTTTTCATAAGCAGTATAGATGTCTTCATCATTCACTTTATGAACATCATCGTCACTTGTGAAATCACCACTCACTTTTTCTGTGTTGGAAAATACAGTAATATCAGTCGTCACCGTGTTGGAACATCACCCTATTTCGATCATATCATGAATCTTTTCTCCGAATGCCACATAGTTACAAGTGAGTTCCTATTCTTATACTACTTCATCATCATCACTCCACGAGGTAACATAAGTCCGTCTTTTCCATTCGGCCTGGATGTGTCATATCCTTCACATTCTCTGCATTGAATTCTTCCAGACCGCTTTGCTTCACTACCCTGATTTCTTAGGAACTGCTGATTTGATCGTTCAAACCGTGATCCACTATTATTTCTGAATTCTTGTGCATGAAGTCCATTTCCACCTCCACCAGTTTTCTCTTGAGATCTCCTATTCACCACTCTCTTCAGTATTCTTGAGAATTTTTTGTAATCAATGCAAGTTCTTCAATACCATCATCACTTTCATCATCGTGGCCTGTTTTTTAGGATGAAACTTTGGAAGCCAACTCCTTTTGCACTTTCTTTGTGGGTGGTTCAAGGGTCATCTCATATATCTGCAAGGATCTCATCTGTTCATCGATTGTCATAGTGGACACATCTCTTGCTTCTTCAATGGAGGCAGATTTCATTGAAAATATTTGAGGTAGCGATCTCAAAGTTTTCTTCACCAATTTCACTTCCTTATAGGTTTTTCCGAGTTGATATGTCATGTTTGCTATGTGTCTCAGCTTCCCATTGAATGCTACAAGTGACCAACATTTGAAACTTAGATTCACGTACTCGCCTCGTTCCTTTATGGACTGTTTGCAGAATGTCCCAAGAATTCTTCGCCTGATAGCAAGTAAAAATGAGTTTAAACTGACTTTCATCTACTGCTGTGAACATAACATTCAAAATTTGTGTTTGGCATTGATGCATTAAGCTCATCTGAACTCCAAGTTGATTTGACTTTGAGTTTTTGCTTCTTAGTGCTTGATTCTCCTTCCTTTTCTTTTGAACATGTTTCGGCATCTTCGGTTGGGTGATTCCATTTTGTTTCAACAGAGTGCCATGCTGGTTCATCCAGTGAGATAATGAACATTCTGATATGAATCTCCTTGCGAAGACTCTGGATTGCAAAATATCGGATCTTTATTTAAACTGAGAATTCGCCCAACTCAGTATAAATGCACGAAGAAGCAGCGTCTAACCCGCAGGGTACACCCAACTCCGACTTGTTATCAAAATAGCCCTCAGGTTTAGATCACAAGGGTTCTTTATAAGTGTCTATCCCGCAGGGTACACTTAAAAAGGAGATTGAAACTTAAATAGTCCGCATGTTTAAGCAACAATGAAGATAATGAGAATAACTCAAAATTCTGAATATTTGATTGATAAAAGTGTGTAAAACCCACGAATAACCACCTCTTTAAATAGAGAAGAATTCGAGCTCATCAACCCTAAACACGATTAGAATCTAAATCAATCTCATGACAGCTTTAGGAAGCTAAAAGCATATCTATCTAAAATACCAAAAATCAAACCCTATCAGCCTTATTCTCGGCCGCACACCTGTCTTAGAATTAGACTGGAAAATTATAATCTTATCTAATCTTACCAAATCTAATTCTAATCAGCATAAAACTGAATATGCTAAACCCTAATGGACTGTCATTATCCTAACAGCTCCATAAGGCCCACATGGCCAAAACTATCAGTCCAAAACCCAAAGATAAAATTAATGTTACAATGATCACACTACCTCATTAAAAAAATCTAATGGAAAAAAGAGTATAGTGTTCTTCATAATGTCTTCAGGTAATCGACAAACTTGAATAAGTAATCCAAGTCATTGCCGACTTCTTCATTAATTTTTCATTATGAAGGCGATCAATCAAACCATTTAATGCCGCATCCCTAAGCTTCATTCTTAACCTTGTCATAGGTCCAACCATGTCACTTTGAGGATCCCGAACAAAACCCTTAAATGTTTTATCAAGACGTGGAATGTCTTCATTTATGGTGGTAGTCGTCTCAGGATCTCCATCATTCCCTCCATGGTCGAAAGGTTTCGCCCTCGAAACTGAATCGCCTTCAAAGGTAAATGGAGATAAATCAGCAACATTAAAAGTAGCACTAACACCATAATCTCCAGGAAGATCAATCTTGTAGGCATTATCATTCACACGTTCTAACACTTGAAAAGGACCATCACCACGCAAACTTAGCTTAGATTTCCTAGAATTCGGAAACCTCTCCTTCCGAAAGTGCAACCAAACCTAGTCGCCTTCCTTAAACACCATGGATCGGCGCCCTTGGTTTGCTCGAGTAGCATTATGAGCATTCTTCCTTTCAATCTTCATTCGCACTTTTTCATGTAATCTTTTTACAAAATCAGCTTTCTTTTCTCCATCTAAATTCTTCACTTGTTTAAAGTTCAAAGGAAGTAAATCAAGAGGTGTAGTAGGTAGAAATCCATAAACAATTTCAAATGGAGATAAAGA
>JAULKM010057569.1:0-12467 GCA_032355605.1 Rubia tinctorum
CTATCTACTTAGTTGTATTTAGTAAGCATATTGGGCTTAAAATAGTATCTTTGAGAGGTACGGTGACGACCTCCCATCCATGAAGAAGAGGGATTTTCCTAAGGGTTCATGCATATAAGGATGGATATAAGCCTAAATATATATATAAGAAAGAATGTAGAAGGGGGGAGTTTTGATTGGTTTTCCAAGTTATGAATTTAAAGACAAGACTAGGCAAAGTCAAGTAACTATGCTAATCACGCAACAAAATAAGAAAAAGGTGTAAAAACTACAAATGACAAAGCCTTGGGGGCAATTGATTCCCACTTCCAAACCTCTTATAGATCGTAGAACCATTCACTCCTCCTATCACATTCATTACCTATGGGTAAATGTTATCACTTCCATTTTGAAGATCAACATTCATTTCTTCTTAATAGTAATTCACAAAAACATTCAAAGACCATTTGCAAACCTCATTGACAATCACTTTAGACATTCAACGACCATAAAGATATTTCATCAATGGCGTTATACATGAAGAGCCATGGATTTGATAACAACTACAAGCATTTTACCAAATGCCTAGTCATTTAACCAAACAAAGCCTTCATTTAGACTGAATCTAGAACAATCAACATTCAAGGTTCAACCTTTCATTGCTACTTTAGAACAAATATGATAACAAACCACATTAACATACTCATCTAGCAATATTAACATCTTTTACCCAACAAGAAGTTCTAATTCCATGTTCTTGGATTTTCATGTCAAAGAGCTAAGAAATTTGGCACATCTCTAACTTCTTAACACTTAATCATACAAACATTTCATATTATCAAACAACCCATAGCATAAATGAAGCAAACATTAATATTAAGAACACAATAAATGCTAAATAACAAATTCTTCAAGGGAGAATGAAATAGAGGTTCTTACTACATTGGTTTGGAAGCTTCAATCAATTTCTCCCAAGTACAAAACTAGCCTAAATAATGAAAACCCATAACAAATCTACAAGAATTCGTGAAAGAAATGAAAAAACTAAGAAGAGGTGAAGAAAAACTAGGGTTTTGAGGCCGAAAGTCAGGCTTGGACAAATGGGGAAGAAGGGGGCGGCCGCGCACACGAAGGGGTGTTTATGGTGCTGAGGGGTGTTTCCCCTTGAGATTTGGTCGTGCGGGCGCGTGCCTAAGTGAGCTGGCCGCGCGACCATTAGTCCTCCTTTTCTTCAACTTCTTTGCGTTGCTATGGGTGAACCGATGATCCAATTTGGGAGTTCTTGTAATCAATTTTATAGTAATCGAGAATAGGAATCCAATGGTATCACCCTCGGAGCATATTTCATCTTGGATCATTATAAGAAATTGGTACAAACTTCCGGGTTACAATTCATCCACTTCTTTGTCTTCCTTCTTCGACCTTTCTATCTTCTACCACGTTTTGACTCGTGGCCTTCAATATTCTAACATCCTTGCGAATGACCTTCACTAAAACACTCTGAAGTTCTTACAAGAAATCTACAAATTAAGCTCACAAAAAGAAATCTCGATGCTAGTAAGCACCAAAAATCCATTAGACTCAACCTAGGTTACAAAATGAAGGATTTAGATACGAAAATTGAAAACGGTTATCTAAACCTCTTATGATGTAAACCTACCTAAATCTAGAAATCTTCCAACAAAAATATAACAATAGAGATGTTAAATACTTTGGAAAATACATGCATTTGACGTCACATCAGGATACCACTCTTGAGCTTCTTGTCCTTGAAAACCATCATCTTCATTCTCTTAATAGCACTCTTCATAATGCCCTTGGTTTTGGAAACCACCAGTTATTTCCTCCTTGTTGTGCCTATCCCTCAACATATAGAAAGACTCGGTAGGATGGTCGGAATGACAAATCCTACAAAACCTTGCACGTTGAGCCTCTCTTCTCATCATGAGTTCCCTTCAAGGTGAGATCTTCTTTTTTTTTCTTCAAAAAGTTGGAATGATATTGCAAGGATTCTCGATAAAAAAAATCACCAAGAACTCAAGCAATACTTACTCCAAACAAAAATAGCTAAAAAGAAAAGGATAAATAAAAATTACAAGCACATACTCACACATAATATGCCCAAGCACTTAAAAATAAACGCCTCTTCCCCGGCAGCGGTGCCAAAATTTTGGAATACAATTTATAAGCCCTAAATGCTTACTAAATACAATTAAGTAAATAGTGGCAAGTCGGGGTCGTCCACAAATAAGAGTGATTTTTCTAAGGGTTTTCACATATAAAGGTAAATACTACACTAGATATAGAGATATACATATATATAAGCATGTAAAGAGGGGGGGTTGGTTGGTTTTTCCTAAATTATGAATGTAAAGACGAGACAACTAGAAAAGTCAATTAACTATGCTAATCATGCAACAAACTAAGAAAAAGGAGTAAAAACTACAAATGACAAAGTCTTGGGGGCAATTGATTCCTACTTCCAATCCTCTTATAGATCATAGAACAATTCACTCATTCTATCACACTCATTACATATGGGCAATGCTATTACTTTCATTTTGAAGATCAACATTCATTTCTTCTTAATAATGATTCACAAAGACGTCTAACAACCATTTGCAAACCTCATTGACAATCACTTTAGACATTCAACGACCATAAAGATATTTCATCGATGGCATTATACACGAAGAACCATAGATTTGATAACAACTACAAGCATTCTACCAAATGTCTAGCCATTTCACCCAACAAAGCATTCATTTAGACTAAACCTAGAATAATCAACATTCAAGGTTCAACCTTTCATTGCTACCTTAGGACAAATATGATAACAAACCACATTAACATACTCATGTAGTAAGAGGAACATCATTTACCCAACAAGAAGTTCTAATTCCATGTTCTTGGATTTTCATGTCAAAGAGCTAAGAAATTGTGCACATCTCTAACTTCCTAAAGCTTAATCGTACATATATTTCATATTCTCAAACAACGCATAGCATAAATGAAGCAAACTGTCACATTAAGAACAAAATAAATGCTAAATAACAAATGCTTAAAGGAAGAGTGAAAGAGAGGTTCTTACTACATTGGTTTGGAAGCTTCAACCAATTGCTCCCAAGTACAAACTATCCTAGACAATCAGAACCCACAACATAGAAAAAAATCTTAAAAGAAACAAGAATAAATTGAAGAAGAAATGTAAAAACTAGGGTTTTAGAGCCCCGAAGTCGGGCCAAGAAAGCTAAGGAATGAGTGGATGCTACAGTATCAAAAAATCATCTTCTTGTAAATTCTTGTTCGCGACTCGCGAAGAAATCTGTCCTGTTTTGTTTTGTTTTGTTTTGTTTTGTTTCCTCCGGGTGAAGCGTTGATCCATTTTGGGAGTTCTTGTAGTCTTTTTTATGGTATTGAAGAAGATGAATCCAATGGTAACATCCATAGAGTCTGGTTCTTCTCGGACTATTCTCATAAATCTACTTCAAATCCTAGATCATTCTTCACCCTCTACTTTGCTCTCCTTCTTCACTTTATCTTTTACCACTTTGTTAGTGACCTTCCTTCTTCTACCATTCTTGTGAATGGCCTTATTCAATCTTCTACCATCCATATGAATGGTCCTCTTCATGATAGTCTCCAAATAAGCTCACAAAACATATATGAATCGACCAAATAATAAAAGTATAATACGTTAGACACCACATGCTTACAAACTAGGAAAATGAGGGAAAATAACCACACAAGGCGATTCTAAATCCCTATTTTTTAAAACACCTAATAATCTAACCAACCACTAACAAGACAAGCTAAAAGGGGATGTTAATTGTAATAAGAAAACATCAAAATCACGTCTCATCATAAGTGTTGTGTTTTGGTTATATTATTTTCTGAATAAGATATAGCTAATTCTTTTTTAAGTTGAAAAATAAAATTTATAAGGTATGTTATCTTGTGTTTATTGTTTGAATTCTTTTATTGGATAGTATTTCTTGTGTTTTCGGATTTTAACACAACTTATATTATGATTTTTTTCATAACATATGAAAAGATATTTTTTTAAATTTATTTTTACTTGCTACTCACATATGTTTATATAATTGGGCCTTTAAAATCCCAAAAAACTAGGAAACTATAGCAGCCACCACTACAAGAAACGAGACCTTTTACCTCGATTCTACAAGACCTTTTACCTCGGTTTTTAATCCCTAAAAAAACCAAGTTAAATAATGTCGTAGTAAAAAGTATGTTTTTTACCTCAGATTGTAACCGAAACCAATGTAAAAATTATCTTTTACCTTGGTTTTGGGCTAATATCGATGGTTTTGGTGCGAGACATCGGTCCAAGAAAGAATGTCGTTGTTAGGTGACCATATCTCCGAGGTCGTGGAAGTCGACATTGGCATGCACAAAAACCTACGTTGCGATAGGGGATGATAATTTGTGACTTTGTGCATCCCGATGTAGCGTGTAATTAAAAGAGACTTCATAAGTTCAACGACAGTGCATACTCTTGGGCACCCACCTTATGTGGCTACTGATGCAAAAGGCTAATGAATACGACATCGTTTTAATTGGGCGACGTCGCAAAAAAAATGACACATGTTTATGCAACAGCAGTAGGATGTTGTCTTTACACCTGATGTCCAACGTCGTAGATATATTGTGGAGAAATTGGTTCTCGTACAATATTATAATATAAAATAATTGAGACGTTAAATGTTATTGAATAATCCAAAACCTGTGAAATTGGTTAAAATTAAACAGCAATCACTTTTTGTTCAAATAATGTGGGTATCAATGAAATTTTAAAAAACCACATAATTTGAACATATATTACAAGTACATGTCAGAATATATTAAATTAGATAAGATTGATGTAAAATTGAAAGATTGATGGTATTGAACCTCCCTTGCCTACGTTGTAAGGCATTAACACTTTTAGAGGGACTAGGGAAATGACAAGTCCATGCTCAAAGTCCATCGAAAACTCTCTTTGTCCTATTGCAGCAACTACACATGAAACAAAATTTATGTTAGAATGTGGCTATCCCAAATGATGTACAGATAATAAATACAAGTATATACGACATAAATTTTAACATGGAAAAAGAACCTGATTTTCTTTAAGGTGACATCGCAAGAACGAATGATGGAAGTTACAGTGTCCGATTAATGAGCGAGTCGGACATTCATAGATGTTTCTGTCAGTTCCAAGAAAATGTGACGTCGTTCACCATTCGGTCCCATATCGTATGGGACGATAAACTGACCAACATCGCACATTCAACCAGTGTTCATACAAAGATTTGATTATTGTCCACAATCAACCCTAATATCAGCATTTTTTCTCACTTCTACAAACATGGCATTATATTGGAAACACAAATAATATACAATATATAACATGTCACGTAGTCATCATGCTTAATGAAAATATTCAATCATTGGTCAATGAGGAAAAAACATATAAAATGCATGTTAATAAAATTTCTAAATGAACATGGAATGGAGGAAAAACTACCTCAATTTGAATCTGGAGATGCTCCGTCCTAGGATACTTGTTGATGTTTGAGAGAGGAGATTAGATTGGGCTCTTGAGTAGTTCTAATGTTATGAATTAAAAGGAAGGCGTGGAGTTGGGTTAGGAGAAAGTGTGTTAAGATGGGAAATGGGTCTTGTTACTGAATATTGAAATGAAATTGGAGGGGGGGATTTTTGTTCAAATTTTTGGTTCCCGCTGGAAATTTCAGTTCAACCGACGTTGATTTAGTGTCGATCTGTGGTTCGTTTTATGCGAAGCATTTGCGACGTCATTCCAATGGGTCAAAGTCTAATTATTGAAAAGTGTCATAAAAAACTCATTGTTAAATCGACAACCCGTTTATGCCAAATAAGAACAACATTCTCCAGTAAATATGAATAACAAAATGTTATCTCCAATTTTGGATTTTGACTTCTCCCATTTTCTTAGAGGGACTTGAGTGCAAAAATGAAAAAATTCACCGGTTGTTCCAAACTCAATTACGATCGTCCCGGAAAGAAACTTTTTCACCCATAACTTATACTAACCGAGGGTAGTAAAGAAACTGGTCTTATTCTCACATAAACTTCGAGAAATTCTTCCCAAATGACCGTTGTATACTTATGAATAATCATCTACAATTTACTCTAGACCATGTACTAGCACTTTTTAAAATTAGATGGACGGAATTTTATTACCTTTTTATTTCATAAAAAACATAGAATATGAAATTTCATTTGATTCTTTGTGGTGGAAATTATCGTTCTCATAACGGTGATAGTAGAGTATTAATGGAATGCTAACAAAAATGACAGACGATTACCCCGGTTTGCGCCTCTATTAGAAAGTACACATAATCTCCATATCAAAAAAATCTTAAGATCCGGGTGCATATTTCTGAAGCGTAGTGAACATGCGAGGAAGTTTGGGTCATATCGTAATTTTCACAAAGTTTTGTCATACGCTGTCTGAGTAGATTTTGGTCCTATTCCATTGACTAGTGCATGACCAAATCGGAACATCGTGCTCGTGAATTGGTGAATTAGATAAGACTCCAGTTTTGCATTTCGACTTCTCCCACTTTGTGGGAGGGATGTAAGTGCAAAATTTGAAAAGCAAACTGGAAGTCTCAAATCGATTCCAATCGTCGCTCACGGGACCTTATCATCCCCATTCAAACTAATGATCCATGAAAGTGATAAAGAAACTGGCATGATCCCACGGAAACTTCCACAATATCTTCCGATTAGTCCTTTCATACTTTTAAGTAATCATAAACAATTAACTCTAGGTCACGTATTAACACTTTAAAAATTGATGGATGGATTTTCCTTATCTTTTAAATTCATTAAAAACTAAGAATATTTAATTTCGTCTGATTCTGTGTGGTGGAATTTATCTTTCAAATTAATAAGGCTTGCAGTAAGGGTTTTAATGGAATACTAATAAAAATGAGAGAAGAATACCCCGGTTCCTTGATGCATAAGTCAGAACAACATGATTGTGACAATGTGATTTAGATTATAGGGTATCTCCAATTTTGCATTTCGTCCTCCCCTACCATCTTGGGGGGACCTAATTGTAAAAATAAAAAAATTCACCGGTTGTGTTGAAATTAATTCGGATCGAACCAGTCGTTAATAAAGTTCATGGACAATTATAAATTTCAAATAGTTGTGTCTAATAGACTGTTAACCGTTATTAAGGCCAATTATGTTAATTTCGTTCAAATGCGGGCCCAGTTGCAATGATAGTGGGATGAATTGTTGAGGTCCAATTTATCTAAAGCCGACGTTGGTAATTGGTTGGTCAAATGTTGCAAAAATGTTTGATATGCCAGTTTTCTGTTATTGTTAGAGTACCCCTTGTCATGAATGCGACATCGCTTGTCCATCAATCATACTTTGGTTGGAGTGACCGTGGTGCGACATCGGTTATTCATATTTTCTACAGTTTACTTAGTATGTAACATCGCACCCTAATCGGTTAACCAATCGATTATACCTAATCCTATGTGACGTCCCTCTGACATGTTGGATTGATAGATTAATTGATTAACGTATTAATTGAACTGATTTATATCGAATCATTACAATATAAATTTCAGGAATCATGTCTTACGATGTTGGTTCGAGCCGTTTCCCGATTGAACTGAGCAATTTTTTGTTTACATTTAAATTTCCTTTTCTTGTATAACCTATATTGTAATTTAATTTATAGTAATTTCTTTGACCAATACAGATTAGTGATTCATAGGATGATCATCCGCAGACTACATTCGGTGATATCATTCCACATTTTTTTCGCACACTAACCCAGACGAACTACGGGTCAAGTCTGATTCTGGTAAGTAATCCCTATTACACATGAATTTTATTTTCAATAAACTTTTTCTATAAATTACTTTCATATTTACTGAACGTGGTTTTCTGTTTATGATTCAGTACGTGCCTAGCCATATTATGGAGTTCCTACCACCGTACAAGTTGCCGATTGTGCTCAAGTGAAACAAAAGGGAGTACCACTTGCATTACTCGGGGTACAGGAGGATGAAGGCCCTGATGTCGAAGGGTTTTAAGGAGTTTCTTGATGCTGAGGAACTCAGGGTTAAGGACACGCTCTACTTCGAGCTGATTCATGGTGTCAGACCTATAGTTTTTAATGTTATAGTTCTTCCCTATAGATATAATTAGTTTTTTTACCTAGACTTGATATGAACATTTATATCAAAAAAGTTAATTCGTATTTGGAACAATATTTTTATTTCTATTTTAATCTTTAATTTATAATATCTTTGTTGAATGTTATTTTAATGTTATTCAATTCTTAATATTTAACCTAACATATGAACAAAGTTTTAATAGTAGTATCATTAACAAAACTGAAAAAGACTCATGTATAATGAATAGTTTGTTTCAATCAGTCTGAAACTAGTAAATTGTTGTTGTGAAATTTTTTTAAGAATAAATTCAAACTATTGACCGACTGCTTGGTGGGCTAAAATTGTTTGGCCCGTGTAAGTTTGCGACATCGGTAAGGGGTCGACACCATGTTGCCTTTTCCAACATTGGTGCAATGTCACATAATGCGAGGCGAACTTCACAATGGTTCAAAAATGATGTCATTTTGAAATGAGTATAATAGTGGGACCCTAACAATCAGTTAAACCTTCTCTTCACAAGTTTCCTGCAAATTCCAATAGTCTCATCCCTCCCTCCTCTTCTCTCTTGGAAAAAGGTATGGTTTTTCTAATATGCTAACACCTAATTTTTGTAATTCCTACTTTACATTGTTCGATCTGTGGTCTGTGAATGTATTCTATTTTTTTGGTTACTTAGTTTTTTCTCAGATTTATGATTGTGTGAACTTTCTTTGACTTTAAACGTACGTCTAATCTTCTTGATTGTTTAATTTAATGTTGATAAAGAATCTTTTTTTTTTGGGTTTATGTGTTTCTTCCTGTAGCTTTCTTTGATACATACAACGTTGGTAAGATGTCTGTCACATCCCGGTTTATGCAATTAGGGTGCGACACCGCAGATTCTTATTTCTATTAGCTTGTTCATCGGCATGAGATGTCGCATCTATGTCAATCTGACCTTCAGCAAGACCGAAATGTTACCGATATCGCAGTATGGAATCTAAGTTTACTTTGGATTTGCATATGTGACCTCATTCTTGTGTTGGTAATGTGCTCGGTTATACAGACCAGTTTGCGAAGTCGCTGGTACATGTCAATCAAACCACTGCTTTGGACCGACATGCACCTGCGATGGCTTTTCTGACGTCCTTGCATTCCATATGGCAGTTTGTACTTAAAATTTTCACTTTTGAGGAAGGACTAATGGCTGGCAAAGCATCGTCTAATCAGCCCTTTTTTCTGGTCTTTTATCAATTAACATATATATTTACTAACACATATTCACACTTTATAACAACTAATATTTTTTGGTTTTCATACATTTCACCGCGCTATAGAGCAAGCTCAAGCCTGTTGTCTTCGACCTTGAACATCATATGATGGATGTTGATAGCCCACGTTTCCACTGCATTCTGAAAAAGCCGAATTTTGGGAAAAACCTCAACTTTGGTAAGGCAATTTAAATTCATATTATTTGTTTCTAATTGCTTATACATATAAATATTTATTAAAAAAATATTTCTAATGAATAATTTTTAGGGTGACTTAGTACATCCAGTGGGACGTTCTACCACTACTTCCGAATGACAAGACCCCTGTTGTGCTAAGGTGCTACGGGACAGAGTGGTGAATGAACTACTTAGGGGGTGGGAAGATCAAGGCCATGTATCCAAAGGGTTTTGGCAAGTTCCTTTCTGAAAACCTATGCATTGGGGACACCTTGATCTTCAAGGTCATGGAAGCTGGGGGCCAGATTGTCTTCACGGTCATCATAATGTGTGATTTAACAAATTTCTGTTATGTTGGAACTTAAACAATTATTAATCAAATTTATGTAGTAATTGTAAGGATATTTTCATGACCAGTACTGTTTCTCTAATTGTTTCACTACCTTATTTGAACAATATATAATTGACTGTATGTGTAATTTGATCTGTGCATGAGTTTAAAACCATTTTCAATTGTACCATTCAACAACTTTTTCTACGATCGTTTCAAAAACCCATGAACAAATACTATTTTAGCCCGAAGTGATTCACTTTCAAACAACTACAACAGATAAAAGCTAACCGAGGTAAAACAAAACAAAAACATCAATCAAGCAAAAAATGCATAGAAACTTCTTTTCTACCACCTTCAAATTCCTTACTTGTTGGTTGTTGTGGTTTTCCATCTTATTTCACATTTTTCAATCGTAAGATGACAAAACTCACCTTTTTAAATATTTAAATAATACTTCCTATTTTTCAAAGCCAACTGTTTCCAATTTTAACCTCTAGATGACCTATCATTTACATAAATACAACGTCAGTCACTCATCCCACTCTATATCGGTGAAAATGACTTATAATACAACATCGGTTGACCTTTTTAAACAACATATGTGATTTCACATGCTATTAGGTAAGATTATTTACTAATTTTATACCTTTTTACTTTGGTTAAAATACTAACCGAGGTAAAAATTATTATTTACCTCGGTTATTTTTTAAACGAGGTAATAAATATTATTTACTTCAAAAATAAAAATAACCAAGGTAAAAGAACTTTTTATTTCGATTATTCGACCTAAATCAAAAAATTGAGGTCAAAGGGGGGAAGTAATAGGTTATTTTTATTGTAGTGCATGTTGGCACGGGTTGTGTCATATTGCACGTACCATGCAATATTGCACGAGACATCGGTCGGAGGCCATCCCTAGGCTATCATAGTGCACGAGTCGTGCTGAATTACATGGTACATGGTCTGGAGCATTCCATTTTATCTTCTGAGTGCACGGGTCATGCTGGATTGCACGGCCCGTCGGCTGGAGACCTTCAAGCTTCCTTCTAATCGTGCAGTGCATGTAAGGTTGCACGTCCAGTCGTCTTAACCTTCAAATACTTCAGTTCTTTTAGCACGGGTTGTGTTGGTTTGCATGACCCATCTTATGGCCTTTAATCCTTCAGCAGAAGCTATGTCATGGGTCATGCCAGTATGCACGAGCCATGCCAGTATGCACGAGCCATGCCATTCTTCTACTCTTCCGGACTTAGCTCTTTTCTTCGGCCCAACTATCTACTACCACGTTTTGACTCGTGGCCTTCAGTGTTCTGCCATTCTTGCGAATGGCTTTCACTAAGCTACTCTAAAGTTCTTACGAGCAATCTACAAATGAGCTCACAAAATAAAATCTACATGCTCATTAGGACATAAATCCATTAGACTCAAAATAGGTTACAAAATGAAGGATTGAGATATAAAAACCAAAAATGGTCATCTAAACCCCTTATGATGTAAACTACCTAAATCTAGCAATATACCGATCAAAAGAAAATAAAATAGATGTTAGATGTTTCAAAAAATACATGTGTTTGACGTCACATTAGTACCACATGCAGGTGCCCATTTCCTTACATTCACAATAAGCTCTCCATCGACAACCTGATTTTTCCTTTTCTTATAATGGGACACATGGAATATACTGGGCAAGCCACCTAATGCTTCAAATCACCCCTATACAAAATAAAATTGTTGGGAAAGAATGAATTTTTTTATACTTAATCCCATCGGGCACAAAGTTGTCTTGGCATATATAGGTAGTGCGGTAACCCATTACCGGCCGGTAGCTTCTCATTCAAAAAGTTAAGAAACTTATTCATGCTAGTGTCACTCCACAAACAAACACATTTCATATTAAACAACTCCATCAAACATGACATGGCCGTATCTTTCTTCTTGCAACTGGGATACAACGGTCTATCCTTCTCACCGAAAAAATTAGACAAAAGCTCGGGTCTCCCCCTAAATTCATCCACTACCTCCTCACACCCATCCAAATTTAAATCTCCAAAACACTCTCATTTACTACCAACTACCACCTTCGACGGTGTTTTTTCATCATGAAATGTCCAAACCAAATAATTTTTTGTGAACCCTCTCTTGTGAAAATAGAGTGTCAACAAGTTCCCATCGTCAGTACGGTTTCGATTCTTGCATTCACGACAAGGACATAAGATTCACTTCTCATGACCAAAGGTGTGCTCTTTAAACTTGGGAGGTCATTGTTGTACCTCTCAAAGATACTAATTTTAAGCCTTTTTTGTTACTAACTACAATTAAGTAGATAGTGGCAACTCGGGGTCGTCCACAGAGAAGAGGGATATTCCTAAGGGTTTACACATATAAGGGTGCATATAGGCCTAGATATATATATATATATATATACACATATATATAAGCATGTAAATAGGGGGGTTTTGGTTTGGTTTTTCTAAGTTATGAAAGTAAAGACAAGATAACTAGCAAAGTCAAGTAACTATGCTAATCATGCTACAAACT
>JAULKM010057580.1:0-12467 GCA_032355605.1 Rubia tinctorum
AGGTTCGCACATCGAGTTAGGATATGCTAAAAATAGGCCATGGCATATGCTGATAAATGTAACAGTCTGTTTTCTTTTATATGCATGGTCCCCGTTTTACGATTCCCCCTTATAATCAGCGACCAAAGCATGCACATTCACAAATTGGATTTCAGCCTCTAAACTTTTAAGACGATTCACTACGTGGAGAGCGTGTTTTATAGACTCACTCCATCCCAGCGAGAATGATACAATTTCCTATTTCGTCCGTTACAACAAAACTGGTAAAATTTGAAAATTACCTTAAATAGCAAAATATATTAAATTCACACTATCCTTTTTGTCTTAAACAACTTTTAAACTGGACCAACAAAATTTTCAAAATATCCCTACTATTTTATAATTATTCCTTGCCACATCAGTTTGTATAAAAGAGCGAGTTAAAAGCAAATGCGTCATTTTTATTGGGATGAAGGTAGTATAATTGATTTTTAATTTTAGATTCTTATAAATTTGGCCGTAAGAAAAAGTCATTTGCATTAAAATCCTATTTTAAAAATATATCATAATCTTAATTCTTAAAATATATAATTAATTTAATAGCTTATTCTTATTTTAAGAATCCATTTCATTCAGTGATGAAATCGAATTACACCTGTAAGCTTATGATTTTTTTGAAAAGTTTAATGCATAATGTGACATGCATCCATGGACATATGTACTTTTCTCCGACATTCAGATTCTGTTCATGTTGAGTTTTTATTTCAGGCACTATCTCCGTATCAGATGCATATATTGTAGATTTCGTTACATTAATGCTGGTAATAATGTCGACATAAGCCATATTTTTTCGAGTTTAATTTTCTTGAATTAAATTAATCTAAATAAACTTAAATTAAATATAAAAATGATGTGATTTAATTTAATTAAATTAAATTTTATCAAATTAAGTTTTAAGTTTAACTGAATTATAGATAAAGTTTGGACAATCTGGCCAAATAACATCACCTCTTTGTTGATTAAGTTTTGAGAATGAAATATCCATCCCTATGAGTGAACGAAAAATATAATAGAGACAAAAAGGAATTTCGCTCTGCAAATTAAGCGCGTCTTCTCCAACGTTATCATAGGTTTTCAACCTTGGCTCTGGTCGGCGCTGCCACAATAGCGGGGTCATCATCGCTCTCTTAAACTAAAATACTCACTCAAAACACTTCAACCAACACCTTCATTAGTGTATAATCAACTATTAATGATTCGATTGAGCGATGTTATTGAAATTTCACCCAGGAACCGCCTTTTAAAGAATTTGGATGTCTGAAAATGTCGTCTTATTCCAAATCCCGCAAACTATGGCTGCGGAAATAAAATACTTGGAACCACCACGCAATGTGTAATGTTCAACGGTGGTTAATATTAAACAGCCGTGGATTGAGAGTTTGAATGGCGCCATTTCACGAACCACGTGTACTAGTACATATTCCGAATTCAAAAGATGATTTTTTTACAAGTTGGCAAGGTACGTGAAAGATGGTTGAAACGCTAGAAAGAAAATGTTATGGTGTGTTGCGAATCTAGAAGACAAGTCGGCTTTGTTTATTTCTTTTTTGAACGTAATAAAATTATTCTATCTTAGAGTAGTATTTGATCTCGTGTTCGACGTAGGAACTTATTATGGGTATGATCAGGTCATCCGGATTTGTTTTTGAAATTGGAACATGTGTGGTTGGACGTCGTTGGAAACACTGTCTGTCGATCACATTCCAAATAAGACCATTGCATGTTTGAAATCAATGAAAGATTCGTAAGTTTTCTCCAATGTTTTTCTGGGTACATGTGAAAATAATGTAAGATTCATTGGTTTTAGTTGCTTTTTCTTCAATGATTAATTTTCCTAGTGTGCATAGCTCATTCCGATATATTATTGGGATTCTGTGATACAAGCCAGAAAAATACATTGAATAGGGTATAGTTTCTATTTTTGGATCCATAGTTTACTAAAACCTGCTTGCGGCCACTATGTAAAATGGATAGGTTATCATCATCCTTATTCTTTAAGTTGCTTATACTACAGTTGAATTAGCCTTAAAATTTCTTTACATTTTATTTGTGGATTTTAAATGTCGCATTTTAGGTTAATAGCCGTGGTTCAACAGTTTTTGTTGTGGAAATCAAGATATGATTTTCTAAACTTTCTATTTTTGAAGTGTATCTTGTTTTATGACCTTTATATATGCTCAAATCAGTGAGTTAAGTAATTAATAGTTGGGATTTTTAAACGTATGATGTCCATATGTTGTTGTGGATGTTGTAAAAGTGTGACTAATCATGTGTGCATTTATGTGTGCATGATTGCTGCATCTTGTTGTTTACTATGTCACAGCATATGAATAAGGATTCTTCTAACTGACGTGATGCCGGGTAAAAATCTTGTGCTCCTAGGTCACCCGTAACAGAGAGTGAACATTCTTATTTGGGTGAGCCTATTTCATGTGCTGGAGCAAACAGCTCCTTGGTGCAAAAATAGGTTGAGGTTGAGAGTGATTCACAATCTTGTGATGACTCCCTCACTCGTATTGTAATACCCATGGCTTGCTATTTAAATGAGAACTGGCCCAAAAGAGAGATAGAGATAAAAAAGACCTTATACTATAGGAATTGCTACTATCTATGCTTTTGGGGAAATGTATGAGAATGCCAATGCAAATAACAAAACTTTCGCTGAGTCAAAAGGTTAAAAAAACTTGAGCATCTTTTCTCGAAGGTTGTATCCATCCTCTACGTTCAGTTTTCAATATTTTCAGTTTTTTTGTTTATATTTGACTAGCTCTTTCAAACTGTTCTTGCAACTATCAATTCCGGTGAGCTAACCTGAATCTTTAACAGTCGCCCTTAAGGCAGGAGTAACTTTGAATTCATGGAGATTTTAAGAATGAGACTATTTCTAAAACTGTGTTTTTATTAACTCTAATTTTGATTCACTTCGTGTTGGTTGTGTTTATTCTTGTATGTTTGTGAGCCACTGCGTGTTGCCTGTGTCTATAACTCTCTATTTGTGAGCCACTTTGTGTTGGTTGTAACTCTATTTCCAACTCTTGTTATTTTCAAAATGCTCTGTGGCCTTATTATTTATTGGACTGTGATTTTATAACTTGGAGCGTTGGTCTATGTGGAATTCGGAATGAATGAATTTGTCAGAATGCAGGCATGTGGTCCTGTCTTTAGATGGGGCTAAACTTGGCGGGGCATTCGTAATATACACAGTAATATGTAAGTGTAGGGTATGTATGTTCTCTTTGTTTTCGTGTCATCGATGATGAAGCTATAATTTCATAATTAACAAAAAATGCAGCCATGCTATTCAGATCTAAACTAAATTGACATTGGCAGGGTATTTAAATGATTTACAAACAACTCTGAGATTTTGTGTAGAAGTATCGAGTCCTAGTAGCAAGCAAGTCTATAATGATGAAAATTTATATTTTCAAAACCATATGATGCAACTATGTTTTAAAACATTAGGATGGCATCAATTATTGGTTTGTTGGATTCTGGACTAATAGTATGTGTGCCAAAGCATCTTGTAAGTGTGCAACATGAAAACTTGTTATTTCTAGACTTGGGGTTTTTTTCTTACAGTTACACTTGTTGGACCATAAAATTTTTAAAAACTTGTTTGCATTTAAAAAAAACTGCTTTGCATTATTTCATACATGTACTACTAAAGAAGAACTTAAATTTGAACATAATTGCATTACATTCCACAACGGGAAAATAATAGTCCCAATTCTTACAAGGTTGCCCTATAAACATGACTCTTCAAACCAAAATACATGTTTACCCTAGAAAATATTTCTAGAAGCACAACCGTAAAAAATAACAAGAAATGATTTATTCCTACACCATTTCCATGCATAGCAACAGGTCTTGAACCTTCCTTGTTCTTCCAATTGCTTGAAATGCTCCAAGCATCCCCTTACCAACTGTGAGTCCACAATTATAGGTTATGTGATAGAAGTCCCAACCTCATAAGTCTATCATTTCCCATGTGTGGTAGTTTAAAATTCTTTCCACCCATATCTTTCATGATTTCAACCATCACAATTTGCGAAGATAGAAATATTCTGCCAATTGTTTTGCTGTCTTCCCTCTGAACGCATTGTTTGCAGATCGAAAAAGAACTTCTAGAGTTTTACTTGGGTTCTGGTACTGTAAACTTTGAATTAAGGCAAAAAATCCTAATTCTGGAATGTTCAAGTCATAGGATTTAGCTAGTTGGTACACCATTTTAATGTTAAAACCGTCTGAATATGCTGCTGCTAGAAACTCTCGGTCATTTGCCAAAATGTGCGTGGATGCATTGTCTTGCTGAATGAAAATATTTTTACTCACTCACCTACACTGGCCACTTGGCTTTTATAGCAGGAATGACCTCATAAATAAATTTTTTCCCTAATGCAATCCCTATTGATGGAATTAATGGGATGCAATTCAATGGTACCCCTAGGCCTATATATGCTTTTATACTTTGCTGGAATACGCTCAACATAAGGAAAAACACCAATTTTTCGATCAAATAATACAGTCCAATCTAAATTGATGAATGGTCTACACACAACAGATAAGAACATGAGTTTTGGAATGTATTGTTTGTTTTGGGTGACTCTATATGGGTGAGGTTCGTTCGGGGTTAGGACGTACATGGTTGTAGCCGTTGTTAAGTAGAACCACGTCATCAATGTGAATTATGTTGTGCATATCCTTAGACTGCATGCTGCATTCTAGTTTACAGAGGCACCACTCCAATCTGTCCTCTTTGTGTTCTTCAGTTAAGCAGGGGTTTACGGCAATTGTATGGATCCTTAATTCCTTACTTGCCACACCTCTATGAACTGTACTTTTTGAGATATGCAGCCTTGCTGCAGTGCTTCTGCAGAATTTTCTGAACCTCAAGGGTAAGGCTATCAAAGCCTCAAGATTTATTGGCTTTTTACCAGCCCCAAGTCGGCCATGTTGCTTTTACCGGGCATTAACATCTTCATCATTTTCCAGTTTCTCCTTGACCCTCTTCCTTATTTTACTGATTGTGCGATTGAGCAGCCCCACGTCGCTTCAACCTTAAGGCGCTGATGATGGTGGATGGTTCTTCCGTTTTTGTGTTGCGGTAGAAATTGTGTGATTTGTTGCCTTTGTTGGTCAATTAAATTCCGGCCAACCATCACAGCTTTCCGGCGAAAGCTCAATGAAGAAGATGATGAATAGGGACTAGAAAATTTAGGGCACTGGCCAAAATATCAGATCTGAGAGACTTGTTTTAAATGTAAAGTGCGTGTTTGGAATGTATTCAATGCTACCTTTAGATAGACTGTAAAATTCCTTGGGAGTTGGTGTAATTTTTTTGTAATTTTCACTTTTTTGGCTCCAAAAATTTTAGTTTTGAGCGAAAAGTGAAAATATGAAGGGAAAGATCAATTTTAATGGATCTATAAAAAAATATCATTACTATTCCCCGTCAATATTCATCACTGACATCAGTCATCTTTTATGTCAATTCTCTATTCTTTTTCTTCAGCTTTTGGATGACTTTATTACTGTACTATTTTTCACTTGAAAAACCTCTCTCCGGAATATAAGCTAAGGCAGAGGGAGTAACTAAGGGAGGTTGAATTGGCTATTTTATTGGTTAATGAGTTAAAATGACAAAAAAAGAATTTTTAAGGGGCAATGATAACAATAGTAATTGTTAAGGGCCCAAAGTCTTTGCATTAGGCTTAATTTTTGGAACCACCATTATTTAAGAGTATGATTGATGCATACACAAGAAGTGCATGTATACGGGATTGTATAATTAGATGTTGTATGTTGGGTCTCTTTTTGACCAAGAAACTACATTTTTACTACTCAGTTTTTTCTTTACGTCTAATAAAGTATACAAATGACACTTATAGAATCGGACTCTTACAAAATAATCGAAAGTTATTCTACAATTATGCTACTACTAACCATTACACTGCTCACTATCAGGGGTGGAACTCATGGTGAATGATGTGGATTTTAGTAAAAATCTAAATCACTAATCATTTTTCTTAAAATATGCGACTAATTAGAGATACATTTATTTTTTGATTGTTTCCACATCAGTCGCTATGTGATTTCAATGTAAATTTTCACTCTATTTATTATTACTCAAAAAATTTAACTTCGAATGAGCCATTAAAACAACAACGTATAGTAGATTAATCATTCAAAGGTGAAAAAATCAAATACTAAAGGCAAACTAGTGCTAAAGAAAATACAAAAGTGATAGTTTTAAAATGGACAAACTTCTTATTTTTATTTAAGTTGTACTCTCCTCTTTTTTATCATATAAAAAGTATTAGTGATTAAATAAATTATTAAAATATTTTTTAAAGTATAACTTGGATAAATATTAAATGTAAAGCTTGATAAAAAAATAATTCTAATAAAAACAATGAATCTTACCACTATATACTACTTCATTTATGCGTTGATTAATTTTTGGGGTGGCAACATTTTTTAACCTTTTAAAATAAAATAAAACACTAATTAAATACAAAATACCATAGTAAAAAATAATTGGTGGAGACCAGGCACCCCCTGGTCCCCCAATCATCCGTTCTGCTCACTGCTAACAACTCTAATTAAAAATAAATACTAAGTTCTACATTCTAGCTACAATCACACGATCAGATTTATGCTTTAATTGAGCAAAAAAATTAATTTTAACTTAACTAACTTCTTTGACTTTATTTAATTGTTCAAAAAAAGTAAAATATAATTTTACTATCCAACATTCACTCTCGTAATCAAATTGGTGTAAACTCTTACACTTGGGTGGTTGAACTCGCTAGCACGCTTTCAAGCACCAAGCTTTTTGCGATCTCCTTTTCACTACGGAGAAAGAGTATTTCTTTGAATACTCCGTGTTTTCCCATCTCCATTACACCAAGGAGAAAAGTGTTACTTCATAAACTCCCTGGTTTTCAATCTCCACACTGAGGAGAGAGAGTGTTACTTCAGACACTCCTTGTTTTTCGGTCTCATTTTTACCGAGGAGAAAGATTATTAATCGAATACTCCCATCTCCATTACACTGAGGAGAGAGCATTTTGTTGAGCTCTTAGAAAAAAACTTGGACTTCCAATCTTCTGTATCTCCAACGCTAGCTCTAATACTAATTGTTGGAACATTCCCTTATTTAAGAGTATAATTGATCACTAATGGATAACCCTTGATTTAAGTCACTCAATCAAAGCCGGTTCTTGAAGATCCGCCTTTAATGAGGCCTCGAATTGAGTTTCAAACACGAAACTCCCTCTTAAGTAACCCATTTCATTTTAAAGGCAGTTTGAAATATATTAAAGACACTTTTGTAGAACCATCTTTAATGAAGTGTCTTTGTTTGGCTACTATAAAAACAAAACCCTAGCCCATTTATTTTCTCCCAACTCTCCAGTGGCCCACTTTATTTTCCCTCACACCCGCCTCCCTCCTTAGTGAAATTCTCTCGAAATCTCTCCAACCTCAATCTATTTCCCCTCTAGCTTACTTTGTCGTACACCGCCATCTCCCTCCGTTGTATGCCATCATCTCCCTTCGCCTCACTCCCATCTACCTCCCTCCCATCCTCCCACCCTCACTCTCATTCTCACTTAGCCGGGCCACCGCATCTCCTCCCTCTGTCAGACCGTCTCTTATCCTCCCTCCACCGACTGCCACTTCACCTCCATCCGCTGGGCAGCGTCACCATCGCCGGGTGTGTTACCTTCACTATTTGATTCTTCCTCTCCCTCCGCCGGGCTGCATCACCATCGGTGGGCCACGTCGCACCCGCCAGAGCCTTGCCTCCGCCGCATCAATGAGGAGGGAGATCTAGGAAGGGGAACAAAATGGATGGAGGAGAACGAAATGGATGGATTCCACGTTGACTATGTTTTCTGTCATTTTCATATCTTTTTTCCCTTTTTCTTGCTCCATAGAAACCACTGGCGACTTTTTTTAGGATCGCTCAAATGAGTTCCAAACTCAACACTATTGAAATCAATCAAAGTCACCACAACAGAATTCACCTACGACGTGGCTTCTCTGATCCTTTAAAACCGCCTTTAATGAGGCTTAATCCACTAGTGGATGCACACTCACGAACTGATCATGAAAAACACACAAAAATGCATACATACTGGATAGTATAAATAGATGTAGAACACACACACACACAAAATCTATCTAGAATTAATGCCCTCTGCCCTCTCTCTTAAAATTCCCCTACTTTACCATTATTAAAATAAAACAATAATTCCCAGCAACTCAAGTGGCCTTAACGGCCTCAACTTTTCTTGCAATGGTAACATTCTTTCCCACCCTCCACCGTTTCACCACCATAATTGCAGAACCACGATTTCCCGGTGGTACCAAACAACATAAAATTAACACCCAAAACCCTCACATGCACTGAACTTCACCCCGGCAACACCAAACTACCTCGTATTGCGATATTATAAAATCCCCCAATCCTAATTTCAACTGCAACCAAAACTTAAATATCAAACCCGCCACAAAATTCAAGGGAGAAATTGATTTTCTCTTCCAAGATGAAGAAATTTATGAGCTTGCTGAGAAGTTTAACAAACATCTTGTCAAAAAATTCCCACGCACCCGTCTAACCCTTAATTATATACGACTTCAACTCAAGAAGATAGGATTCAAAGGGGTGACCACGATTATAACACTCGAACGAAACCATATCTTCATCAAGGTAATCAAATGGACCAAATATTTTGATATTTATGAAGAACCGCCCTTAGTTCCAATCTAGTTATCCATAGATTTTCCACCTGCATACTGCTTTCACCCACAATCCATACCCCATATTGTTAAAAGGCTCAGGAATTTGATCTTTACTGACCCACCAACTATTAATCTAACTAGGCCATCAAAATTAGATTATGTGTCGAAATGGACCTAACATGAGCATTCCCAGATATGATTAGACTGGGCTTTGTCAATGATATAAAATGGTATAAGATTATCTATGAGGATCACCCATCTTATTGTTTAATGTGCTTTAAAATTGGTCGTAAGAATGGGAACTACAACTTAAACAAAAATAACTTACCTAAATCTCGTCCCCCTCTAGTTTATGCCCAGGCTCGAAAATGGCACCCTGCTATTAACAAGCCTAAAAACCAAATAGCTCAACCTAAAACCAATTTTCAAGCTATAGCTCCCCAAAATAAATCCCCTGTGACCACTACTGAAACTCATGGAATTATTGAATTAGGTATCACACAGACCTCAGCTGCTATCATCAGTACTCCTGAACAGCAAAGGTTTGATACTAAAACCACTCCTAAAACCATTAGGAATAATAAAGGAAAACAAATCTTTGTTGCCAGCTCCTCCTCTTCCCCTCTGCAGGTTCAATCTAAAGGAAGAAGCAAGCCATAATAGATAAGCAGAAACCATTCCAACTGGAAGGCATCAGA
This sequence comes from Rubia tinctorum, assembly GCA_032355605.1. NCBI lineage: Eukaryota > Viridiplantae > Streptophyta > Magnoliopsida > Gentianales > Rubiaceae > Rubia > Rubia tinctorum. The sequence continues at coordinate 9,486 of JAULKM010057580.1, forward strand.
TGATATTATGCACAATTATTATCACATATAATCCTCTAAACTCTCCTCCAATTTCTATAGAACTTTGCTTACTTATCAATCTAAACAGTTCAGTTTCATCCTCAAAAATAAATTTAACTCTCTTCATGTTTCAGGTACTAAGCAGGCCGTTGATGAACAAGCCACTCAACTTCTGATCATAGAGGACACACGGCTCATTACATCTCCTAAAAACTCTCAGGAAGTGGTAGTAGTTGAAGACTCACAGGAACAGGAACAACCAGGAACTTGATTGGTTCTAACAACCACACCTATTCAACATGAGATTAACAAAGATAGCACATTTTGGAACAAAGTCATTAATGAGCTAGAAGGCCATAATGGTCATGATCAACAAGGAATAAATCTCTCAAAGGCACCAGGTATCTATGATATCCAAAGTAATATTAGGAACTTTTTTCAAAGTCCTAATATTATGACTCTTGCAAGCTTAAAATCTAATGTTTCCATGAATATTAAGCTATTATCATGGAATGTTAGGGGTATTAATAGTTCACTAACTATAATTAAAAAGCTATTTAGATTGCATAACATTAACATACTACTCATTGTTGAATCTAAACAACATGACAAACTAGAGGAATATAGAATACAACTAGGCTTCAAAACTGCTTTCTCATCATCTGATTCTAGAACATGGATTATGTTTAAAGACTACCAGAATGCTTCAGTTATCCATTTACATGATCAGTTCACTTTGATCACTGTAACTGATATTGTCTCTCAGTTTTCATTTCATATATATGTTTTTTTAAATACATATTTATGTTATTTATGATAAACACTATAAAATTGAAAGACTTGATCAATCCCCTCCTTGTTAATAGGAGATTTTAATGTAACTAGGACTCTTGATGAATACTAGGGTAACTCACAACCTTCTATTAGCTGCATTGAGGGCATTGATAATTTCATTAATAGTAATGAATTAAATGATTTGCCCACAGTTGTAAACCTTTTCACTTGGACTAATAATAGGAAATATCCTAATACAATCCTCAAAAGATTGGGTAGAGCTATAGGAAATATGAAAGGGTTTGACTCTGTTAACTCATCTTCAGTCCAAGTCCTAGCAAGAAAACTTTCTAATCATTCTCCATTAATTCTGGAAATCAAACATAATTTGAAAACATATCCTAAGTCTTTCAAATTCCATAATATGTGGTTACTTAAACCTCAATTTCTGGACACTGTTAATACCAGCTCGAATTAACCAATCTTGGAACAAGGTATGTTAGGCTTCTCCCTGATATTAGTTAGCCTTAAAAAGCACTTAAAGTTGTGGAATAAAGAGGAGTTTGTAAATATCTTCTCTAACATTAAGTCTCTAGAGGATAAAATTTCTGAAATTGAGGCTAGACAAGGCTTCAATCCCAATAGCCCAGATGAAAAGCTCATCGCTAAATCTCTGGCTCAATTAACTTTACTAATTAATCAGGAGCAAGCTTTTTGGAAACAAAAATCCAGGAATAGGTGGCTTGAAAACGGAGACCTAAACACTAAGTTTTTCCACAATAGTTTTAAGGACAAACATGTAAGGTTTGGCATACATAAAATTAGGACCGAGGATAACATTTGGATTATAGACAAAGATAGTATAGGGCAACCAGGGGTTAAATTTTACTTTGAACTCTGAACTGATGCTAACAATGACCCCTTGGGCTGAGACTTAATCCATTTCCAAACATACATCCCTTCATTAATCACTAGTGAGGAAAATACTGAGCTCCTCCAATGGGTAACTTTAGTGGAACTAAAACATACAGTGTTCGATTTAGGTTAACAAAGTGTAGGAGGTCCGGATGGATTTAATGGTAAATTCTTTAGGGAAACTTGGGAAATCATAAAACTGGATTTGCTCTTTGCAATGAGGGATTTAATGAGTGGAAATCAAATCCCGAACCTCATTTCCAGCTCACTCATCACTTTAATTCCCAAATTTGAGACACCTGTTAGCTTCTCTGAGTATAGACCGATAAGTTTATTGAATTTTACAAATTAAGTATTCTCAAAGGTCATCTCTGAAAGGCTGAAACTTGTAATTCATAAATGTATCTCTCTGGAACAATCATCCTTCATTGAAGGCAGGGAGATATCGGACAACATTCTAATCATGCAAGAAATGGTTAGACTCTTAGATAAAAGAAATTAAAGCCTGAACATGATTGCAAAACTTAATATGGCAATGGCCTTTGATAGAGTTTCATGGTCAATGCTTAACTCACTCCTTCTGAAATATGGATTCCACGGAAACCTTTCCTCAGTCATCCTTCGTAACATAAGCTCAGCTTGGTTCTCTATTTTAATCAACAGAACACCTTATGGATTTTTCAAACCCTCTAGGGGTTTGAAACAAGGTGATCCTTTATCCCCTATCCTGTTCAATTTTATAACCGAGCTCTTGAACAAAGGCCTAAAAACCATGTTCCATCTCGGTTACATTGACAGATTTGCTATGCTAACTGGGACATAGCAAATTTCTCACTTATCCTACGTTGATGATACAATGGTTTTTATCAAGGAAACAAAGAAATCAATTACCAGCCTTGTCTGCTTCTTAAAGAATTATCAAAACACTTTTGGACAACAAATTAATTTCAGTAAAAGCGCATTTTACACAGTTAATAAAACGGCTAGCCTCAAAGTTCAACTAATTCAGACCCTAACTGACGTGAAGCCTGGTGAATTTCCTTTTACCTGCCTTGGTGTCCTGGTCTTCAAAGGCAGGAAGAAAAACTGCTACTTCAAGCCCCTCTTAGACAAGATCAAAGCAAAAATATGTAAATGGACAAATAAATGGCTAAACTTAGCTGGAAGAGCGGTCCTAATTAAGCTTATTCTTACATTAATTCCCCAGCATGTGTGGTGTGTTACGTCTCCCACTAAACACATCACCCAACAAATTAATAAAATATTAAGGGATTTTCTTTGGGGTGATATAGA